>VRLP01000993.1:72500-159261 GCA_009660295.1 Lophius piscatorius | reverse complement strand
GTATGAAGAGAATGGGGCCAAGGACTGATCCCTGGGGGACCCCACAGGTGACGGTGTGTGTCCGGGACCTTGAACTTCCAAGGGAAACGTATTCTGTTCTGTCAGTGAGGTAGGATTTAAACCAATTCAGGGCGGTGGCAGTGAGTCCAGTGGTGTGATGTAGGCGGTGTAGGAGTGTTAACACCGCCTACATGTATTAATATACAATTAAAGTCCACCAAGAGTTAACATTCTTTTGTCACATGCAAAAACTCTGCTTAATTTGCAAATGGAAAAATCTTGCTCAAACATTACTCATGAAGTAGTAATGCTCAAATGCGCATGTTAAAGTTAGCTTGTGTAATGTTTGTTCATGAATACAATTGTTTATTACAGGTGGGTGTTCCTTTATGTATTTAAGTTGTTTATTGTGTTGTTCTTTTATCTGTTGCTTCTGAAGTTTGCAGTATGGTACCATACATTGTTGAACTAAAATGGAAAGGTAGTTCATGCCAAGTAGCTTGAGAGCATCATCATATGATAATAAATGAAAACAGTTTATTTTGAGACCACTTACCAACATTGCAAAATGCTTTACAATTGACATAAACACAAAGATAAAAGATGAAGTGAGATATGACCAAAACAAACCGGCACTGGGAATTAAATAAAAATGAAAACATAGATGATTAAAACTACAAACAAAAAACTAGGATGAACCATAAAGACACAAGTGGATTATAAAGAGCCGTTCAAAACGTGGGTGCAGCATGAATATAGGACCTAAAAACATAAAAACAAATTTTATGAGAAAGCCTTTGGATTTATGTAAAGCCTTCAACAGTGAAAAAAAAATACTGATTGAGCAAGCTGGAGGTCCTTCGGAAGGTTTTTTCATAGATGTGGAACTTAAATAGCGAATGCTCAGTTAGTCCCTTAGTCTTAAGGGGATTTCACACCTCAAAGTCCAAAACCCAAAGTCCAAACCAAGTCCTGGGTTTTTGTAACTTAATGTTTGTGTTTGATTTGATTTGTTTGATAACGTTGCAATTGCGCAAGCACATTAACTTTTGATGAAATACCTATATTATGATAATAATTAAGTAATGTGTTCCCTCTTCTTGGTTTGGTTAAAAGTTAAACTGCTGCATTTTGTACCATTTGGAGCCTATTGATTAATCTTATACCTGATTATTGTGATAGTCTAGCTAAGAGAAAATAACTTTGTTTTTATAGGCAAAGAGTTGCTTCATTATCTTTCTTTTTCAAGTTCAAAATATGAGAAGCCCTCCCTGGAAGTGTCTCCGTATTGTAAGACTGTTTATCGTGAAAATCTGAAGGCCTTAGAGTACATTTTTCATCCATAAAAAGTAGTAGGGAAATGTGATTGAATAAAAAAAAAAGCTCTAATGTATATGAGATCACTAGACGCAGCCAGGGAGACAAGGAAATCATGTAAGGTCACATGGTTGGTGATTGCATCTGCTGCTGTGGACCTGCTCGATGTCCACTGATCACAAGATGCTCATGATGATGATTATTGTTGTTATCATTATTATTATTATTGTATAGTATTTCCCTATAAGCTATCGCTATATGTTACATTAATATTAATGTTATTATCAACCTGGGATCCTGCTGCTGCCGCGGCCCGACCATGGAGAGGTTGGCGAAAGTGGATTATAGCTGATATCTTTGCTGCTTTTTCCCCCGTCTGTATCTCTCCTCATCCGTGTCTCTCTCTTTCTCGCTCTCACTCTATATTTTTTCCAAACCCAACCGGTCATGGCAGTAGGCCGTCCACCCTGAGTCTTGGATCTGCTCGAGGTTTCTGCCCGTTAAAGGGCAGTTTTTTCTCGCCATTGTCGCCAAGTGCTTACTCAAGGAGGAATTTGTTGGGTCCTGTAGATAATTATATAAAGAGTCTGGTCTAGACCTGCTCTTTCTGGAAAGCACCTTGAGAAAACTGTTGTTGTGAATTGGTGCTATATAAATAAAGATTGATTGATTGATTGATGCACTCAATTAAAATGTTTATTAGATTATGAAAATATATTTTTCTAATTCTGACAATTACCAGCAGAGGAGGCCTTGCTGGCAATAACGGCCAACCACTTCCAACTGTGAATCAAGGAGGTGGCGATGTAAATCTTTTAGAATGTTTTGTTGCTTCCAGGCCAAAATGACATTCCATAACTGAGTGACACATGAATTCTGCAGCAAGATAATGATCCCAAATATAAGCGCAAGACCACCGCTGAGTGATTCAATAGGAATGTATTAAAGTTTTGGAGTGGCCTTCCATGCTGGCGAGTCGTGTATTCTTTGACCTCTTTGGGCCCTCCAGAGGTATTGCTCACTTGTCACGTCTGTACCTTATTTGGTGCCCTCTTGAAAGTGCTACACTAATGCTTCCCATTTTGAATTTAAGTATTTTTTAGTATTTGATCAAAGGCAGGGCCATGTACCATAGCAGATGCATGTGTAAGAAATGTTGAAGCTAGAAAATCTTATTTTCCAGATATGCTTGGGCCAAGATGATCACCCTTTATGCCTGGTTAAAACTACACAACTGTAGCCCAACAAAATCCATCAATCAGCCTGACTTTGGACTTGGATATGAAGTAAGAAATATTCAAACAACAACAATGCATCATCTGGGGCAGTCCATGACAACAGTAGGGAAAATTTAGGATGTAATTTTTTTTTTCACATTGCTCTCGACCTGTTCTGTAGTTGACCAACAGGATGACAGAGTGACAAAAATCATGATCACGAGTAGACACCAGAATTTTACGTCAGCAATTTCAATGTTTCCTTTACAGAATACCACGACAGAGTTATAAAAGAGCATTGTTGGCAAGAACACAAAGTGCTCTTCATCACTTGACGTGACTGAATACGTGATTGAATGGTCAGTTGCCTTTCGACCGAGACAAGGTATGAATTTCCTGCGCTTGATCACCTCACATGTGACATGGCGAATCTTCAAAGACCATCGTCGAAGAGAAAAAAATTCTGTAGTCTGAACCAGGTATTAGACTTACCTTTAAAAAACCCATGTCCATGGAAACAAAAACAAAAAAATTGTACAAAGCTAAAATTTCATTGTTAATATATGTGAAACATTTATTGATGTTAGTATGTATAGTTTGCGAGATATGCGCTAGCAAAAGGTGATTACCTACGGACCCCACACCATTTTTATTTTGGAGTTGTTGTTACAAATGGAGCCCATAAAAGTTGGATATAAAGTTAATTCAATTACAAAGAGGTACATATGTATAACACTAATTCATAATTCTAATTTTGTTAATTTTCTACATTAACCTTACTGGGGAAAAACTCAAACCTAGTTTAGTTTTGAGAAACTACAAAGTATGACATGTAAGGTGCCATATGGGGAAAATAAATGGTATTTGGATGTGTGGAAGTTGAGAAGTGATTGATAGTGAAGGGGTGTGATGAAACGGCACAAGCATATTGGTCTCACTATGCTTCATCCTAAACAGGGTTACAACTTATCATGAGCAGTTCAGTCTTTGCGTCATACAAAAGTGAGGCAATGACATATGCAATTGTTTCCCTGCTTATTTTCAAGAAAACAGCTATACAAACAACAGGAGAGAACCTCCATTTCACTTTAAGAACCAACCTCTAAATTGTCGAATCATGTTCTGGTGGCTGTCTAGGGCTTCAGCAAAGATTTTCTCAGCAGGGTCCATCTTCCAGCGCCACTCTGTGCCCACAGGGTTGGTGTGATGTCTAGTTAGGGGTTACACAGTAACAGATCATGAATAAGAGCAGAAATATTGTAACCATGGATTAAAAGCATTCAGCTGCAATCACTTTTTTGCTGCCATCAATAAATGATGACCGACATCCATTATTCCAGGGCATTGATGTCTTAGAAAGATTTAGGTAATCAGACTGTATAGACACAAACAGTTAAAAATGTATTTCACTAAAACATATTGTCATGTAATTAGAGGATCCTTCAGAGTTACATACACCTCCAGGGTGCCAACTCCAAACTAGTCTAGTCATGGCTAGTCTAGTTATAGCTGAAGCTTGGAGAAGAGGTCTTCAGGTGAACTCCAACCATAATCAAGTGTTTCGACCCTTAACCACAACACTCTCTGGTTGGCGGGTCAGCAGTGATTGGCCAAGTCCCTACCCCTCTTCTCCTGGCTTCCAGCTCATCTCTCCTTTTTCTATGCCATGGCCAACAGGAGGCTCTTCCAGCTGCCTCTCCCAACCTTTGGACAGCTTTTCTCCTATCTTGGCCTCTTGCTCCCATCCTGGTTAGCAGATTCCACACCTTTTTTGCATTGAATCCCCGACAACCCACCTCCACTGGGAAAAACCAGGTGTCCCAGCCTTTGTCCCTGCAATCATCAACCAGTTGTTGGTATTTGCTGGGTTTTCCTTCTGCTGCCACCTCAGATCCCTCTTTCCATGGTACGGTCAGCTCAATCAAAATGACTTTCCTTCCCTCTTCTGACCAGATAACCAAATCTGGCCTAAGGGTAGTGAACAGCACGATGTCTGGGAAATGGAGTTTTCTTCGCAGATTGACTCTCATCTCCCATCCCTTTGCTGACTGAAGTGGGGAGGGCTTAGTTACATTTTTGAAAAGTGAATTCTAATTAGGTGACAAATAAAGATTTTATATAAACTGAAAATGTAATGTATTATGAAGGTCATGCATGTTCTCATCATATGTAATGATAAAAAAAAAAAAAGATTGCACATCCTTTGATTGTCAGTAACACCCCTTCACTGTCCAAGTGTTACATCTAGGTGCAAAAATAAATCCTGAGGCATTGCGACTTTCTGAATGTCAATCTGTCACATGCATAGGCACACATCCACACAAGACATGCTGGCTTTAAATCAAAACCAAATCCACCTATTGCAACATAGAATTGAATTGAAGTGACTGGAAAGGGCAGCTCTAACAGGGCAACTGTGCCATGAAATTGCTTACTGCTTGTCATATCACATAGCTGTTTCAACAATCACTGGCATATCTGTGGTGGCAGGGAAACAGCTCAACACAGCACATTCTGATAGTGACCTTTCAGTGCCTTAACCTAGTCACCTTTTTCAAATGGACCTTTGAACCTGAATGGACCTGTCTCTCGCCGATGTCACAATACATCAGAGTGCACAGTAGGTCTCACAGTTTGCTGACCAGTAGACGTGTTGTAAATCATTAACTTGTTTGCAACAGCTCAATCGCTCATTGGCAGCTTGACCACCATCTGGAGATGACATAACCCCCCAATATCCCACGTCTATCCGTATTGGTTACCTGAATTTAAGCAAGTGTTTTCAACTTTTGCTAGAGTGACTTCTTCGGCCGCAAGTCATTTGTATGAAACAAAGCATAAATACAATTTTTCAGTTTTCCAAGATTCTCCTGAATTACGTCACTTGGCAGGGACCAAAAAAAGGCAACAATTGACAATTTTTTCAGCAAGGTATGTACCACCATAATATAGACCAGCATGTAGACTTTAGCAAGTTTTAATTTTAATCTTAGTTGAGTCTCATGTTAAGACAGGCAGTTTCACAAAAAGACTAAAAGGATGAAGAGGAACAAAAATAATAAAACACATTTGTAGCAAATACGGTTATTCAACTTAAGTATAGTACTCGTATAGCTAAGAACCAGGATTTCGTGGTCACTGAATGACACGTTTTTAGCTAGTGTTCCCAAATGTCAAAAATAAAAAATAGTCAATAATTTGTGGTTTGCAAAGAATGTTGTGGAGCAGGTGATGAGAAAAATATGTTCAAGTCAAATATATTTTCAACGACTACATTTGTGGCCACCTGCTTCACAGTAAACTCATCACATTTTGATTATTGTATATAATCAGTCAATATAATCTATAATCAGGGTAGTCACCCATGGTATTGGTGCCTGGTGCATAGTCAGGCAGTCCATTAATTCCTATTAAGTGGTTCCAATATTTGTGAAAATCTCAATACAAATTTTGGGGGGACAATGACATGGTCTGTAGCTAAACTGTCTTGCTATTAAACATACTTTCTGGTTCCTAACTGAGAGGATTTGACAAATATCTTCTTGCAGAAGTCTGTCTAAGACTTATCCTATGGAGGGGGAATGTTCTGAAGAATACCATGGGTTGGTAATGATTTGTTAAACCTCCTCTCAGGCATTACAGCTTGAGAAAAAAAAAAGATTTCAAATCAGATGGAAATTGAATGAATGTGAGAAACAAGTTCCCAGATACTATGTCAGGGGGACCATCACTTCATCCTGGGCAATATGGGATATGTGTTTATTGTTCCGTTTTAAACTAGTTTGGACAGGTTAAAATGAGTGAATTTCATAGGGAATGCTGATAACCCATGTATTGGTATGAAAAAACGCATTTGTATGTATAAGGATATAACCACATGACCACATGGACTTGGGAACAGTTTGCATTTGTTTGTTTGTCCATAATTACATTATCGTATTTGTTTGTTTGTTA
Source organism: Lophius piscatorius (assembly GCA_009660295.1). Classification (NCBI taxonomy): domain Eukaryota; kingdom Metazoa; phylum Chordata; class Actinopteri; order Lophiiformes; family Lophiidae; genus Lophius; species Lophius piscatorius. Next base: position 152,773 of record VRLP01000993.1, on the reverse strand, counting down.
CCTTTTACACTGCATCTCAACTTTGCTTCAGCTTTGGGGTTGTATTAGTTTGCTCTAAGACTTGGTCAAAGCTTATTCTTTGTAAAACTGGCTGCTGAACTATGCAGCGGCTTTATCCTGCAGTAATGTACCTCCAGCAGAAGACACACTTGTTGGCACAGGCGAGGCTGGGGGTGGCTTCCATGCAACGGTGGGAATCAATACCATAGAAAGTGTGCTTGTAACAGCCGCCTCTTCCTCGCAACATGGACTGAAAACCAGAAACAAACCTCTTATGTGTTTCATGCATTCAGTTTGTCAAAAATAACATTCTCTTGAAAAGGGTAAACTCAATTACCTTGGTCCATCGACAAAGCTTTACTCCGGAATGACTTCCAATTAGTTTGTACCCTGCTCAAGAGACCAACATGAGAGAAGAATATCAGTCTAGATCAGTAATCATGGGTCCATGCACGAGCCCAATAGGTCAAATTCTGAAAATAATATATACACAGAATAGTTGCATAAACAAAACCCTACTCACAGTTAATAATAAAAAATCAAGGACTTTTAATTACAGCCCTCTGTCGAGTCAGCACGAAACATAAGAAAAACAATGATTATGTACGTAGCCCTAAATTTGCAACGAAAGATCCTCCAAAATGGCCAAAAAGAATGCTTGAATCTTTTTTTTCTTTTTTGACAAATTAGATATATTTGATTGGCACATGTGCAGTAGCAACTATTAAATAAATCATTATGCTACTGTAACATTTGTAAAATATTGGTTAAAAAGACATACCAAAACAGGTAAGCAATGACACTTGCGTAAAATGACAATTCGGGTATCTCACAAATTTCCAGGAAGGGAGAATAATCAATTTGTCATTAAAAAAATATTTCACAGCGTTGATAAAGATTCTCCTAACTCATACGTGTCAAACACAAGCCCTGCAGGCCACATCTGGCATGCACAACAATTACATCCTCAAGACAATATTTCATTTTTATAATAACTGGCCCGCTGGTAGACACCAGAAACACCACAGATACTACAAATCCCAGAGTGCACTGCGATAGCCGGTGCGTCAAACATAACTTCTACGCTTCTCCCTACTCCTCTCTAGTCAGATATCAGCGGTCATCCAGTCACTCTGATAAACATTCGGCTAATCCTTAGAGGACATGCTACGAGGAACGGGAGGAGATATAGTTGATAAATCTTTTTTTAAAAGATAAGTAATACATTTAATAATAAGTCGCTCGCGCATATTAGTAAATAGAACGCACATTTTCAATCATTGGCATGGTGCGTTCATGTCCTCCAGCCGTTCAACATGTGTCAGTACCATTACTTTTAAACAACACATGAAGCTGCTCACATTTAATGTGAAATGCACCGTTAGGCTGTTCATGACTGTTTTCTGCTTTTACTGTTTTCTTATAACAGATTACTGAAATGGCTGAATTAGTCCAGCCGTTTAAAGTTCATGTTAGTTGATGTTTGAAAACTGATTGATTTAAGATGTTAATTTTAACTTGTAAAATATAGTTTTCTGGTTGTTATTGATGCCTGTTAATAAAAACTTCCAATGGAAATTATTCTGTGAAACTCTGCTGATAGAGACGCAGACACAAAAAATTAGTTATGCTGATTTATTTTGAATTTAATCTGTAATTTGAATTTAATCTTTTCCGTTGGTTTGTTCAGATTCTATAAAATGATTGAATATAATAAGAATAAAATTGTCATAATAACTCAGATTAAAATGGCTATTTTGAGTCTTGTTTCGCCCTCGATGTGGACTCCATCCTTAATGTTGGCCCCCTCTGGGATTGAGTTTGACATCTCTGTCCAGTTTTTTGTTTTTTGTTGTTGGTTTTTTTAGTTTTGATTTGGAAGACTCTTAGTGGACTTTCTCTTCAGGTGACAAAAGATAAAACTGCAGTTGCAGTTTTTGGAAAATTACAATAACAATTAATTATCATTACAAGTTTTGTTTTCTTTCAGAAAATTAGTGTAAATGTTGAAATCAGTTGAATTGTGTGTCCAAAAATATCTGCTACTTATCTTGAAAGATGAAACACACTTACTGACAAAGATGGAAAATGTTATTGGTGGACTATTGATCTGTTGAATTTAGGCATGTTTACGCTAGATATCTATTTTGTACAGTAAGGGGAGGGGGTTAAACCCTCCCTCACCAAACCCATTGGTTTGTGGACTACTGTTTTTGGAGCCTCAAATTGGGTATTATGGCTTTTGCCATTTATTTAAGCCTGATATGATTATGTTTGAAATACATTATTATCTGATGTACTCCTTTAACCTTTAACACGTGCAAGGGCTGTGAAAACATATAATCCCAGGTCAGTAAGACCGGGGGAACAGTTTTACAGAAGTCATTTAATTTGTCAGTGGACACGATCAAACTAAAGTGAGTTGGGGCAGGAGGGGAGAAAGGAAAGCTTTTCCTTTAACTTTTATCTCTGAAAAATGATAATACTTTATATGAATAATTTGATTCAAACTTGCAATGCATCATAACTTGAGACAAAAGAAAGCGATGAAGGATTTTGCCATGAAATAACAATAACGCCTGATGATACTGGACTCAATGTACATACGGACTGTGCTTAAACAAAGGCATTTATGTGCGAGTGTGTTTCAGCGGAATGCAACAATATGTTCAAGTCAAATATATTTTCAAATGTGACTACATTTGTGGCCACTTGCTTCACAGTAAACTCATCACATTTGATTATTGTATATAATCAGTCAATATAATCTATAATCAGGGTAGTCACCAATGGTGCCCGGTGCATAGTCAGGCAGTCCATTAATTCCTATTAAGTGGTTCCAATATTTGTGAAAATCTCAATACAAATTTTGGGGGACAATGACATGGTCTGTAGCTTAACTGTCTTGCTATTAAACATACTGTCAAATTTTATTCACCGTCTGTCAACTCCATGTAGTGCTATTGATTTGAAATTTGCTAGCATTTTAGCTTTCTGGTTCCTAACTGAGAGGATTTGACAGATATCTTGTTGCAGAAGTTTGTCTACGACTTATCCTATGGAGGGGGAATGTTCTGAAGAATATCATGGGTTGGTAATGATTTTTTAAACCCCCAGGCATTACAGCTTGAGAAAAAAAAATGATTTCAAATGTGAGAAACAAGTTCCCAGATACTATCGCAAGGGGACCATCACTTCACCCTGGGCTTAGAGCCAGGATAAAGTGATAAGTTTTAAGAAAAACAAGAAAGGAGAGCATTTTCTCCTTTAATCCCTGAGTAATGAGTGCAGCCAGAACTTTCTTCAGGATTCAGCAATGTGGAGTGAGACTTGCTTACAGGCAACCCGCTGTTACAAATAGCAAATGAATACAAAGTTCCCTCCGTCCACATTTTCTAATCTGTATAGCACAAATTCAGGGGTGCCCAAGGGACTTGGGCAACACACTGCTGACAGCTCAGTAAAACATTAATATTTTGATCTCAAATACTTTGTCTTCTACTCTGAGCTGCACAAGGGAAATAAAAGCCAGCAGAGACTTTGGAGGTACTTCGATCTGAAGATGAAACAAGATTTTGCTCTTTCCAAAACGTTTGATCATTATAATTTATAAAAATTTTAGATAAAATTGAATAAGGTCTTTGGATAAGTGTTTCATTTGGAGTAGTTAGAAGTGTATTTTCACAAAAATAAAATACCATGACAGGGTAGTCCAATCAAATCATGAAGCATTTTGCTTTGGTTTAAAAGCATAAGAACCAGTTACAGGATTTTATAATAGCTGGCAGTCCCATGATGTGAAAAAAATTTCGTCCCGTTAAAAAATGTAAACTACATTAAAAACTCCTTGCAGCTGGACTACACATTTCCAGGCCTGATCACTAGTCCTGTTCAATACAAAAATTACTTAAATATCCAGAAGCAGGAAGTTGACAAGGTATCACTAGCAGCATATTATGCCGAAATCAAAAGAAAATCCAGATGTGATCAGGAAGAAGTTGATTGAAATATATCAGTCTGGACAGAATTATTAGGCATTTTCTAAGACTACGGAATTCACAGATCAACACACTTTCTACAAATGGAAAAGACTTGGAACAGTTTTGAACTTTTCCAGAAGTGGCTGACATTCCAATAGGCTTCCTACAGGATGGTGAAGTCTAATTAATAAAGTCTCCATATAGACAAAGAAAACATCCCATGAGTGACAGGCCTCACCCACATAATTGGTCAGTAGCCGGGCTTCACAATTTGAACAACACAGGGAAAAAAATGGCATGCATGGCCGGGAGTGTGGCGAGTCAAGAGCCACTGCGAACCCAGAGGGACATTAGGTCTCACCCTCAGGCCTTTTGGGAGCGAACAATCAGAGTATTATACAGAAAGAACATCAGACCTACAGCCAATGATGGTGGTGGAGGTGGCTGTCTAATGCCGTTTTGATAATATGCTTGCGCGCCAGAACAACCTCCAATACCTGATTGAAACATGGATTCTGAAGTCATGAAGCAAGAAGATGATCCTAAGAAGAAGAACAGGTCCACTTCTGAATGGTTCAAAAGCAATGGATTGAAATATAGTGGGAACTGAAAAGAGCAGCTCTTGCTAACAAACTGTCCCATGGCAGCATTAAAGCAAAAGAGTGGAGCAAAATTCACACCACAGAGATGCCAGAATTAAATGTAGCAGTGCTTAATTTTCTTTCCTTATTTCAAAAATGATTAACCAAAATAAAGTTCTGAATAGAGCTTTAGATATGACTCCATTTACGACTCTAAACATCATGAAATTGCAACAACAACAAAAAAAAAAAATCTAATGTCCCATTTCTAATTATGCAGCCCTGTTAAAAGTTTTTGGACACTTCCAAACTTCAATAAATGCGTGACTCTTGTATATATTCCTTGCCGGAAAAAGGCAATACAGTTATGCGGCCTTCCAAAAACGATTATCATTTAAATAATGCCAAAACTCTCATCCTTCATACTTTTATTGCAAATAAAACAAACTGTCCCCTGAGACTGTTGCCAACATAAAGTCCACGAAAGAGGTCAACATTTGGTCAAACCAAGTGAAGTCCTCCACAGAGTCCAATTTATAGTATATTGTATCAGCTAGAACTAGGGGGCAACAAAATTAAAATGACTGACCTGTGCAACACTAGAACATGGACTAAATAGAGAAGAGAATATACAATCTTTCAGAATGAGCTAATAAGTCATGAGTATGGTGTGTACAACAGTATTTGGAAAGAAGATTTTATCAGCAGATCCTATAAGTTCTGCTGTGGGGCACGTTATCCAACCACTACCATTAGGAAATAATGTTTCCATGAAGCAGTGGTTAAGATTTCATGGTTAATGGTGAATGTTTGAAATTTAAGGAAGATATAAAATCTATTCTTTGCGAGATATGCTCCAGACAAGATGACCACCCTTCAGAGACACCTAAAACGAGAGGTTTCAATAGCAATAACAAAAACTAAATTTGTACAAAGTTCAAAATATCATGAAGCACAACTATTTACCATGGTAAATATATATATATATATATATATATATATATATATATATGTGTGTAGTTAATATGTATGGTTGGCAAGACATGATCCAAAAAAAAATTATTACAGACATAAACATGGACGGATGGACTTACGAATGACAACACCCCCACCCACCCCCCAACAAAAAAGTTGGCATGCCTTAAAATTCTAGCTTTAAAGCAGGTTAAAACTCTACTGCCATTATGGAACAAGAAGGGTTAAATAAATGCTGATAAGCAGCTGATCTTTTAGGTCAGTAATATGATTTTTATTACGAAGCACTAAAGCAATATCATATGGACATATTATCCAATGACACCTACAAGATGCTCTTATGGAAATGGCTATGCAGCCTTACCGAAGTCAACTACTCAAAAAATGGCACCATCTAATGAAGGAGACCATACAAATGTTGTCTCTATTTTGTTGTATTTCATGTCACCATTCATCTCATACGTTCACATATCCTCACCTTGCTTTGTGAGTGCTTCTCTCAGGGTGGGAGTGATCATCTCTCTTCTTTCATCTTCACTCTTCCTAAAACCATTCATCTTGGACAGCCTCACCATCTGACCTTCTACGCGACCCTCCTCTTTGCTCTGTGGAAGATCAAAATAACTGCATAATTATTGTTTATAACCATGTTGTTTATAACCATGATACCATCTGTGCAAAGTCTGGTCGTTTCCGAGTTGTGAGTGGTATCTGTCATAACTATAAATTTATAGATAACCAGAAAAAACCCTCGAGAATGCGAACATCCGCCAAGGCACAAAAGTACCCTAGGTTACAGAAAAAAATAAGGCAAATTTTTCAATTAATGTCTGAATTATTGACAGTCTCTAAATCTACCTACAACTCCAACAATCTGAGTCTCTCTCAAATAATCTGTAGCAAGTTGTCTACTGTCCCTTTCACTTCAGTTTATCTTTTCAGTCAAGACATCTTTCCAAACAGCTTATCATTTTATTTTATTCATTTTTAAAAGCTGCAAAACAAGTTACGTTGCCAAAATTTAATCACTTCTAGGATATGCCATGTCTGGATTAAATTTCATGCAGATCAGTCAATTAGTTTTCTGTAATCCTGCTCACAAACAAACAGACTGACATACAGCAGACAAAGACACTGTAGTGAAAACATAATGTTTTTGCTTGGCAAGAATAGTAATGTCAAAAACTTTGTGTTGATCAAAGGATGAATTCATTGTTATAAAGCTTCTTTAATTTAGTATTTAATTTACTCTTTAATTTGTATGACTTCGTTATATAACCAATCACCAGTGCATAACACAATAATCATTTTTGAATGAAGGTGCATATTCCTGTTAATAGAATATTGCAGGGCTGAACAACATAGGAATAAATTATATTGCATTTTATTCCTGCCACAAATATCACAAAATGGAAAAAAATACGAAAAAATGTTATCAAAAACATTCAGTTGATCATTCATGCACAAATGCAACGTAGAGCATTATTGTCATATTTTTTATATTGTTTTAAATTGAACCCTTCAATTTAAAAAAAAAAGAAAAAGTTTTTTTTTCCTACAGCTGGTTCATCTCTCTAACACATCCATTATCAGTTTCATGCATGTGATGCACCCACTGAAATGGAAAAATTAGGAAAAGACAGGTTGAGGGATGTTTAGTAAATACAATATGTTTCTTATTTTATTAAACTGTACTTATGTATTGAAATTGTGTTATTAACATGTAATATAACGCTTCTAGAATTGTTAAAATGTATGTTTAAGATTCGTGGTGGAAAAGATGAACACATGTTTCTTTTAGTTCTGGAAAATGAAAATGAGAAACTTGCAAGATTCTATTTGTACAAAGCAACAGAAAAGTTTTAGTATGAGGCGTTTCAATTTCCCTTACTTCACCTTGTGTGTCCTGCAATGTGAGAATTGCATATTGGAACATTGTGATTCCAAAATGATAAGTTTTGCAACCTTTGAGTACGAATAAATCTTGGTTTCAGGCCCCTCAGGGCCTCAGTGAAATGCAGAAGACAGTCTTTGGGGCTTCTCACCACAACATTAGTCTTTTTGTAAGGAGTAGCTGCGAGTCATTCGAAAGATTTACATCTTCTTTAAGGCCATGGCTGCAGTACATTATTCTACAGCAAATGTAAATCTAATAGTCTTAGAGATGTGCTTTTGACAGATAAAGATTGGCCGAGTCCTTTTAGAAACATTGCCTGGTCCTTGTCTTACCTTTCAGGGAGGCATGATGAAAGAGGTGGCTTTGCAGTAAACCATGATAAGTGACAGCTTACTGAAGGGCTGCTACTACTTCGCCTTGCCCATAGGGATTTATAGATCTCCAACAAAGCAGAGATAAGGGACTGGACTCTGTCCAAATACCTTGAAAATGTTGGTATATCTAAAATAATTGAGATAATTTACTGGTGTCTCCTCAGCTCATTGTTTAGAATCCCTTCTTTAGTTGACAAAACTATAAGCATTGATACCAATTATTCATAATGGCCCTAATAATGCCAGAGACATAAGCTCTATATGGTTAAATCAAGCCAGGCTGATCCCCACATGATTTACATAAGGTGAATGTCATCCATATTTACTGAAAATAGGTGAATTCTCTCATATTTTTTCATTCCAACTGGATCTGAGCATTGTACGACATGTAGTGCAGCGGCCACTAGTAAGGCCATGGCTTTACACCAGCCCGAAAAGCATTTAGTACTTTTCCTCGGACTGGTAATTGGGCCGCAATGGCATTCAGGAAAAACAAAAACACTGGAATGACAAACAGTTGAAATACTATCACTGTTATTAACACAGATGGAAAAGTTTAAATGAAATCCTAAAAGTATCTAAAATCCATTATATTGTAAAATAATTAATTTATTTCGTCCTCTCTTTCCCATAAAGTATGACCTCTGGGTCTTTTTCTGCTGACAAACCTACCTATAACAGTGGAAAACTTCCATCTAGAAGAATCTCACCCCATGCTGCCATCCAGCAGTAATACCTGCTTAATGCTGTTGATACCATGCATGCCATTAACCACCCTTCATCCCATGTGTGATGAAAATGTCCTAGTCTTGACAGTAACAATGATCCCTCAGGTAAGCAGCTTTTTTGATGACTGTGGGGCGCTGTGAATAATTAAGCTATCATGCCACAGAGTCCTCCCTCATCTAGTTCTAAGGTCGAAAACGATTTAGTGTTGTGCGTTGTACTGGATGACATCTGGAAACAGAATTCACTCTCTGAAAATGATGTGGGATGCTGCCTTATTCTGTGTTTTAAAGAATACATGTTCCATTCCATTTATCAGTTCAGATATAAAGTATCTCACACGAGCAATCAATTTGGAATTCCATCGGCCAAAACTAATGTCTGATTGTGGGAGAATGTGGCACAATAGCTATTTAAGGTTGCTCAATTCTTAGATTATTAGATATTTTATAATAGTTTGATAGCTGGCAAGTTATAGCTCGTAATAAATTAAAAAATCCCTTGTTTGACGGTTTAAGCTAGCACAAATGTCCAGCTTCATTTGCTGCATCCATGACAAGCAAAACTCTGACAGCATATAGAACATGTATCCAGCATCTAAACAATCTGTCCCTGGGGTGTTGGCGTGCATTCAGAACGATTCGACTGGCCCTATTTTCTGCTTCCCACTGCTTGGCTTTCACCCTTGTTTGAGAGACCTCACGGCATCCTGTTATAGTTGGGACTATCTGGACTAACAGAATGGGACAGCTCACAGCACCATGTTTTGACCTGGGACCATGGCGCAGCATGGAGCTGGTACTGACGAACAGTGCAGTTCTTCACCTTTAGGGGCATTTCCACAGTACTTTGAAATTTCATTGAATACTGAACCGCAATTGTTGACATGTGGCTAAATTGGTATAAATGGAGAATATATTGATATCTGACTTGTCTTTGCACATCAATGTCAGTATCACCCTGTATCAAATAATTAAAGCTCTAATATTCACAGACAATATAATGAGGGGGGGAAAACGATGTTGAATCGTATGTCATACAAATGTTTGTGTAGATAATCACACATCCAGGTCCTAAAAAAAAAAGAAACCACCTCACAGAGTGTAAAATATCCATAAGTCAGAAGTTTTGTTGCTCTCTATTTAATCTTGTATGATCATGTTGCACAATATGGTTCTAGAGGACATCACTAAGTAAGCAATTAATAGAAGGGCTGCTCATCTTTTTTCTTGTCGCATGACAAGGATGGCCCCTCAGTAGTATGCAAGATGACAAACGATGTAAATTGACACATATTTGTCATAGAAAGTATGGTTGAGAAACTAACAGACTCCAGTAATTTGAAGTCTTGGTACCTCCTTCTTATCTGAATACTGAGCTCAAAACATCGAATCCCAGAGAGCTGTGTGGCCGCTCTGGTTAATGGACAATTCCAGACTTACTCTTGTGGGGCAACCGTTCCTTAGAAGAAAATTGACCACTCTTGCAGAAGAAAACACCTCCAAACATAGTTTGAATGGTAATGCACCCGCATTTATTAAAAATCAAATATAAAACAATGAAAATGTTAGTAAATTGAACTTAGCAGAAAGCAAACAGAACCGTTGCAAATGGCTTTTTAGATAATTAGGTATTATGAGCCGATTAATATGTGCCTGGAATAGTAGAAGCAAACAAGCCTGATCAGTTTAGCAATAGTTTAGTTACAGAAGCATGGGAATGTCTTGAAATGTGTATAATGAGAGACAAATAGCACAAAAGCTTTAGATGTGAAGAGAAAGTGCGTCAGACCGATTGGTAAGAGTTACATGCAACTGAAAATCTCTGTCAACACCTAGTCGACAAAACCAGTGGAAGTTTGCTTCAAGATTTTTCCACTGTGTAACATCGTTATGGATAAGAAAGACAATGGCAACATCAAATTAAATTTTTCAAAAAGATGTGTGGCTCCTTCCATTGTGCTGAACATTCAGGGCTCCTTACGTAATAAACTTTACTTTCACAGTCGTTATGTATGAATGCATCCATGTGGGTCTTATAACAAGGCCTGTCCAGAACAAAGAGCCTACACAAACAATATACAGTAGTAATCATGCCACATGGGTATGTACAAGCCTACTATTAATATCCTTGTGATGTTCCTTGTCTATGTGAGACATACATCTCCGCTGTAATCCAGCATGTGCACCACAACAACTTTTTCTTTATGTAAACAAAATGTACCAATTTCTAAACAGAGGGGATCTCCTCTACTGGAGTATTATCTTGGCTTGACTTGCTGACAAACTCACCAAAATAATTAAAAACCCTGTCCAAACGCAACAATAGAGTATACGTTCACTTGTTGTTGAAGAAAATTTTTGTCTTCTTATCATTTGAGGAAATTGAATCAACTCAAGGAGTTGATATGGTTTTAATACAGACTGATCTGTTATAAATGAGAAGATCCCTGCAATAGAATAACATTTTTTGATGTACCTCATTGTTGTGAACTGCCATGTCCAGCTGTGGCTGGAGTTTGGAAAGAAAAATGGCACAGACAGAGCTCTTCAACAAGTGCAGGTGTGCTGTATATATATATATTCATTTAATTAGAAAGGGCTTACTGCTCAAGCTCTGTTTTTGTTTAACAAATACTGTTAAATTTTTGAAGTGGACCAAAATAAACTTGAAATGAAAACGTTATCAACAATAATTAAAACAAACATTTTTGGTAAAGTAGAAAACCACCTTAAATTTGGCTGGCCACATTTCATTCATTCATATAAAAGAGACTGATAATGTCTTAACCTTCTAATTTTTTCTGCTTTTTCTTGAGTCATTTGCTCCTCACAAGTAAGTGAGGTGGGCGTTTTCACTCTTACACCAGCTTCCCCTTCTCGCCTGCAGAGGGTCTGCTGACTATTAAACCATCTGCCACTAACTAACTCTTTTTCTCCTCTTAGCACACATTTGGATTGGTATAATGTGATTTATGCTTAATAGCCCGACAAAGCCTGTTTATAGACATTAACAGGGAAGCACCGAAAATGAACCTGTTGGAGCCCCAGTAAAAAATATATCCAACCACTTAACTAAACTATCCGAGCATAATTTGTTTTATAAAGCTCATAAAGGCAAATATTGCTTTGGAGGTATGTTGCAATTTAAGCAGTGTACTAAAAAAGACACGTTAATAAAAAATCGGGTCATTGTGCCGACCTTTGCTTTCTTTGCACTGGTAATGATGTTGCCCAGATCCTCCATGTCAAACACTGAGTCTGCTTTTTTATCATCTTTCAGGTCAGACTCTTCTTCATCACTGCTGGACTCCATCAGATTATCCTTGAGTAGGAAATAAGACATTAGAAACATAAAAATTAGGCTGAAATTACCATTTTTAAACAAAACAAAAAGATAAATTATCCTTAAACATTCAGATGCTTCCATATATTCTAACATATAAACAGAATAAAAACCTTTATATACTACTGTAACATGATTTAATTATTATTTCCCCCTTTGCTATCTAATTTAACAAGAAGTTTATTTTTAAGAAGTTTCACTGGGCTTATCACGATACAGTGGTGAAGCATCTGACCACATGAATGGCAGCAGGATTAAGTGCTTCAGGGTACAGTTAGCAAATGCATCTCGAAAATCCTCGCCACAGCTATCAGTTGATCTTGGTTCCGGTTGAATGTCACCTCTGTTGTGTGCAATGAATGTTGCAGACGGTGGGGAAGAAATCACAGCTAAATTTGGGTCTGAGGTTCCCGCTACCATGACAACTGGTCATCTGTGTTAACTGTGATCAATGTGTCGGCTATTTTGACATGATTGACAGTGATGGCATATGCCGTGTAAGCCCTGCAGAAAATGTTTATAACACTGCACTTACCATTGAAAATGCACAACGACAGTACTCTAAATAAAGATCTGATAAACAGTGACTCCTCCCCCCTTGCTGAGTTCTTATCAGATTTTAATCACCATGTCAAAGTGCAGCACAATGCAGTTAGCCCATCCAGTCAACCATAGCCTACTGTGATGTTGTGTGCTCTAGGTCACTTTCCTAATTAGTCATCCGCCATTTAATAGAACAAGTAAAATGTGTCTTATGAGTGATGTATGCAGCTCTTGGGGTGGTTATTGAGATTGCTAATATATGTTTCAACAAACATTTGAGGAATCAACTTTTTATATTACAAATCTGAAATTTAGATTTTCTGTCAAAAACGTAGGATGTTCCCAGTGTGCCATTAAAAACAAATTAAGATGACTTTACCTCAAAGATGTTGTTCTGCAGAGCGGTTTTCTCTTCCTCCTGTCCATGTTTCCTCTTGTTGTTGCAGGAGCCTTCAGGCTTACAGTTCCCATTACAGCTCTTCTTCTCACCCTTGGCCAGAACCTGAAGGCGGTTTAAGAACTTGACCTTCCAGGTCAGGAAGTCTGCCTGGATGCTGCCATCCCGGCTCTTCACTACATTGCAGTCACCCTCTCCCCTGGTCATGATTCGCATACCGCTCAGCATCCAAAGCCACTTGTCGACATTATTACCGACCTCACAAGAAAACAGAAACATGGGTTAAATAAATTTTGAACAAATAAAGTGATTTTTATTTTTACTGATGGCTGACCAAGTTAACATTTTGGGGAGATGCATGTTTAGTCAAGCTTGGACTTGGAATATGCTTCCACATTATGAGCAATCGTCGTAAATCTTGTTAAAACCTGTTATTAGGCAATATTATTACTATAATACATCAAGGTTGAAACCATTTCTTACTGTATTATAGTGTCCGACATAGACAGAGTTGCCAAGACCAAACACTGCATATCTGAGGCCCTTGAGGTAAGTCTTCCCATATCTAAAGTCTGTGGATGCCTCTTCCAACCACTTGCAGAACCACTCAGCATTTTGTGTGGGCTGCCCGTCAGTGTAGGTGGCCACAAGAAACACACAGACGGACTTGTTGGTGCACTGAATGGAGAAAAGAATGACAGTGAAGTTATAAAATATCATAAAACGTTTCACCAAACACATGAAAGGATAGTTTTTATATATTTTGGTTTCTTTATCCAAGACTTTTTATTGAAATAATAATTTGAATTTGAATAACAAAAATAACTATTAATCAGTTTCTGAAGACTGCAAAGAAAGTATACGAGACCAAAATGCCCAGTAAAAAGATTGTGTATGCTATATTTATTTTAATTTAGTCTAAATAAAATTACAATATTGCTCTTGCTGTAAAAATTATTATTCATTTAAAATAGAATGTAGATCTTTCAAACTATGTCATTATGGACAGTAGTGACATAACTCTCAGTATTATTGGATTATCATTATTTTGTTTATGGCCTTGTTATGAAATTCATAGCCTAGAGTCCTGTGTAATTCTGCTTCCGCATCATATCAGTTTCTTCAATGATTGTGAAAAGAAAAAAATTGGTTCTCCGACTAAGCTTTCACTTAACACTTACAAATACTGCTAGCAGGCAAAAGTGCGTTAAATAAAGAAGGTACTTCCAAAAGGAGGCATAACAACAAATGATCTGTTTCTTCTAGTCTTTAAGGATATTGGCAAAACAACGTACGAGTGTCCAAATAAAAAGCGTCTTTCTTTATGGCTGGCCAGTGAGTCAGTACCACATAGCAACTGGCGCCTGCCATTATTGGTCACCTGGTTAATTTCTAACCCTAACTACAACACTGTTCTATTTAATGAATAAACTGCTCTCCCCTACTGAGTGCAATCCAACCAATCTCCTGTTGAGCTTCTAAAAACCCCGGCAGAAGGGAACAATGATGAAAACAAGCATGAATGCTCAGCATATGGATGCATTTCAGTGGATGCATTTCATTGAACACAAACAAGTTATTCCTGTTATTTGCATATCAAAGAAAAAATGTCAGTTTTAAAAAATAAAATACATAAATTGTGTAAAATTCCCAATACATCAAATGGCACAGATTTGATACATTGGAGATGTGTACATAAAGTTTTATGAGGAAATATTGAACAGTTTTGGAGATATGCCACAGAAACCCTCCGAGACCAGTGACGGTAACAGTATAATCCTAAATTCAATCTGTCACGATGGAAAAGGACACAATGCAAAGAAAGGTTCCTGAATAACAAAAGGCACTACTTTAGTACTTGGTTTCTGTCAAAAGTCAGTCAAATGTGTTTGACATCTCCTTCCTAGAAAGTAAAAAAACAATGAGACTAACACAACCAAAAGAAATTGGAAAAATAAAGTGACAAAAAATCCCTACATAGCAAAAGGCACTTTAGGCAATTTAGTGTTTGGTTGTTGGTAGTAGAAAGTTTTGTGAAAAAATATGGTACGAATTCCTATATGCCCCTCACTTAACTCGTGGTGGGGGATAAGATTTAAGTCTTCATTATAGGGGGATTTATGTAAGACATTTGTCCTCTGTGAATGCCAATTGAAAAATCATCGCAATGTGTAAAAAAATAAATAAAAAGCTGATTGGAGCATCATAAAGCTCTAGGTATGATGTAACTCATTACTTGGTTACTATTTATTTCACTGAGATCAATTCTATTGTGATGAAGTCTTGCCTGTAAGTACATATTGGCAAGTCCTATAGGCATCAAGTAATTTCCTTAACACCTGGGAATGAGTGATTACACCCAATAAATCACGTTAACTCTTTTAACAGAGCTGCAATAATACATAGAGGCATAATTTCCTCAAATGTATTCAACGTCAAATTCCAAGGCTGTGGAGCATCTCGGAAATGCCAATATTTATCTCTTTCTTTAAGGCCACTTTTTTAACCTTAATCCCCAAAGGTCTATTCAACCTTCTTTGGTGCCTTGACTAAAGAAAGGAAATATTCCCCTTCACCTCGAACCACCTTACCTCCTCAGCAAGCTGATCATCTGGATCGTAGTCTTTCAGGTCTATAACCTCTGCTGGTATACCCAAAATTTTCACTCCCTCTGACAGCTCTTTTGCAAAGCCCTAAACAAATACAAATGTTCAGTTCATGGTAATTGGACATCTTATAACAGTACATGTATTATGTGTGACCTTCCGGTATATCGAGCCCTGCACTAATTAATGATGACCAATTAATTTGGTGAACACTGGTTTACACAAATTTGGATGTGATTATAGTTTCCCGGGACCAGCTGTATAGTCTCACAGACTGCATAAACTTATAATGTGCAGATGATAGTTGGGTTTGTAGAATTGACTGTGGTGCTGCTTTTTATATTTCTAAGATTTTGTTACTTTTCCTTTAGATTTTACAGAAAATTATTAAAGCAATAGCCATTACATCAATGACATCACTCCTGATACATCAATCATCCATATGATTACAACCACCAGTTTAATGTACTTCGCTTCCCCTTTTTGTTGTCAAAACAGCTCTGCAATGCTCTGTGTGTTCTGACATCTTTCTCTCAGAACCATCTTTAACTTTTTCAGCAATTTGTGCTTAAGTTGCTAATCAATGGGATCAGAAAATACAGGTTTGCCTATGCTAGACATAGGCACCCGTGACCCTGTCATTGGTCCAACAGTTCCTTAGGCCACAGGGTAGTTCCCACTGCAGACCATGGGGTTATTTCAGAATGTGAGTTAAACAAACTGATTGTATTGCTGAGCTATGGCTGGATCAACCCTGAGATAAGAGACTCTGAGTTTTCGGTTCCAGAACAGCTGATCTGAGTTGGTTCAATTGACTCTAAGTTTGATAACTCTGAGTTGAAATTGTGCACGAGGACGTTCGAAAGCCATAATCAATGGAGCTTAGATACTGTGATTCACCAGGGTGACCAGCGAGAAGCTATGTTAACCATATATCACAGTACTTGAACAGAAAATTTGAATGCGCACGAGAGTAAGTTTATTAAAAAAAGAGAAACGCAGGTTAATCAGAGAAGGAAATTAAACTGGAATGGGAGATAATTGCCAAATTAATGTAGCTACTAGTTTTACCACATTTTTCTCTGAATAATGTAAGTAAAATAGGTGAAATGATATTGAACAGATTTTTATATTCATCTATAGGCATTAAGCGCACGTGAAACCAGTAAAAAATAAAATACAAAGACATAGTTAATTCAGGGTGGCCAGAGAACTCGCCATCCAGGATTAGCCGGAAAGGGTTTCATGAAGTCTAGAATATTAGAATATTTTGTGGACTACTGCCACTGCGATAGCACTGACCAAATTAACTTTGATCGATGACAGATAATATGATCATGACTATTCCAAACTTCGGTTGTAAATATATCTATAATATTACCCAGTGGCTATTTTTTCAGTTGCTTTAATATCAAATATTTGCCGATGTTGTGGAACCGATTTATGGTTGGAGAATGTCATTACGATAAATTATGGAATGAAAGCACTTTCAATCGGGTTATAGTAGTCCTTTCCCGACGTAAATCTATAATATGTTTAGAGGACGTTGAGTGCTATAAATGTTGCACTCAACATTACGCAGAAATATTCGCAATTAATAAAAACGCTCAGTCGTCAATCGTTCTTTCAGGTGTGTGCCTCAATTTCACTGACATTTTATGATCAAGATGCAAAAAAACATGAGGTAAGAAAACAAGAAACAGAACTTCTTCTTTTGCAGGTGAGCCTAAGAGTCTGACAGCTCCAATTCAGAATCAGAAAAAGGAGGAGTCAGGAACAAACTCAGGGTTTGATGAAAAAAAACAGGCTGTTAGCAAGTTAGGTTCAGGGTTTAAGTTACGATGATAACTGAGTCAGAGCTTAATTATCTAGCTTTCTGGTACAGAAAATCCAGAGTTTCCCTCATTTTAGGATTAACAGACTCAAGAGTTTCCACTAGACCTGCTTGCTGAATTACCCCGCTGGAACATCCTACAAGACCTGTTGTTTTGGAGATGGTCTGACACAGCCATCTCGCAATCACAATTTTACCCTGAGATCACATAGGTTTCACTTTAGGCTTCCACATTTTTCCTGCTTCCGACACTTCAACTTTGTTGACAAAATCTTTACTTGCTGCATAATGTAGCCCACCCACTGACAGTTGCAATTGCAAAGAGACAATCAATGTTATTCTTACTTGGTGACAGGCCAAGTTAGAATAACATTGATTGATAGTGGTTGCAATGTCAAGGCCGATTACTGTAGCAGAAAAAAATCTGTACCTTTGCTGTTCCAGTTTGTGATCCATATAAGAGTTTCACTCCTGACACATGAAGTTGGGCGATTCTGTCAACATTGTCCACGGGTTTGTAGATCAGGGAATCAACATGTTTGGAGATTTTTTTCTGAAAACATACAAGATAAAACATCTATTGCACCTAAAAATAATTTACATTTTAGATGTGCAGCTTCCTTCATCATTGAATCGAAATCTTAAAGGTTTGGAAACATAGTGTATTACTACTTAAAATTAAAATCAACATAAAATATATCAATGTTTATAAAACAGAATTTTTAGACAGACTAAAAGCAGAATTTAGCTATTACCCACTCATCTTCAACTTACCGTCATCAGTATCATCTTCAGTGAGAACCAGACCCCAAAGACAAGTGCTGCAGTTGAATACACGTATAGCCTGTTGTGCCATATCAACATCAGATAGTTCTCTTTGAGACTGTGGTCATTCTTTGAGACTGGAGGGACAATAAGAAATTTTTGTTCATTTTCTATAAACAATTGCTATGATCAACATAGGTCAGCTGCATCGCATGAAGAAACAATAAAACAGGATTTACTGGGTCACCTGCTAAAATTAAAAGGCGGGTGACAGGCTAGCATGCTAACTATTAATAATGTTAGCTAAACTGTAATGTAAATATGGATTCAATAGGCGTCAAAATTTAAAATAATGTTACCGTTAGTATCCGACGCAGCCTCGCTGCTTATGTAAAGTAATTTAATAAAAATTAAGCCTAACATCGCTTGTAATGGTTGCATTCACTTATATTATAGTCCTCCGTAGCTGGTCTGCAAACAACTGTGTCGTTTAGCCGATAAGCATGCTGGGTTGCGTAGTTCTTTGTAATGTTGACGTTTCCTTCGAGGAAGTCCGTTAAAGTATTTCAAACCGAGCGTACGAACTGATGACGTATCAAAAGTCTAAAAGTGCAAACATGAACGTATATTTAATAACGTTTCAGATTCACTGTGTATGTTTGATATACTCATATGCTACCGGAGCTAACTAATATCATGTATATTGCAGCATTTCTCTGACCATAGGGGGGCGGTAAATACTTCTGAATGTCATTATTTTTATTTTTATTCTATTTATCCTACTTTGAAGGTTCTCGAACACCACCACTCACGAGAAATAAAGTCTGACACAATATCACATTATATATTCCATTATGTATGTTCTAAACAAAGTGCCCTGATAATGAAGAGAACGATGAAGCAAACTTCTAATGTTTGTGATAATTCGAGACCAAATTAAAAAAACGAGACAGAGATGTTAATAAGCACTGTTTCTATGTAAATTATTATATTATTATAGAATTTGTGGAACATTACATTTTTCCTTAGTATCTTGAGAAAAAAAGCGTCTTTTATATTGTTTTTATAGTTGCTTTAAAAGGATTGATCATAAACCAAATTATTATACACCACAGAAACAAAACGCGAGCGGAACTATTATTCAAGTCAATATTTCACATCGGAACCTTTTTAGAGAGGTACTATGAATGCACCTACGACGTTGTAAATTGACAGCATTTCTCCTTAGTATCAACAGGACAGAGCTCTCTGTCTTTTTACACATAACGATGTCTATATTTACGCCAACAAACCAAATACGGCTAACAAACGTGGCTGTGGTGCGAATGAAAAAAGGAGGGAAGCGGTTTGAAATCGCCTGTTACAAGAATAAAGCTATGAGCTGGAGAGCAGGAGCGTAAGTGTCGTTAGCTGATCGTCAACATCCACACTTCTTGAATTGTCTAGTTAAGTTATGTCATGTTTGTTTGTAATCAGTTTTCACATCCAAACGCTGCATTTTCTTCCAGAGAAAAAGACCTGGACGAAGTTTTGCAGACACAGTCCGTTTTCGTTAATGTGTCCAAAGGCCAGGTAGCCAAGAAGGATGACTTGACCAAAGCTTTTGGGACAGATAATCTAACAGAAATATGTAAACAGGTTGTTAAAGATTTTCCCTGCCCGCCTCCTATTAATTCAGGCATCCATTAATCACAGACATACATAGTATATGTCTTAGACTTTAATCATCTGTGTCTTTCTGTCATTTATTTTTTTCTTGTACAGATCCTGGCCAAAGGAGAGTTGCAAGTGTCAGACAAAGAAAGGCAGTCTCAGCTGGAGACAATGTTCAGGGATATTGCGACAATTGTGGCAGAGAAGTGTGTCAACCCTGAGACCAAAAGGCCATATACAGTCAGTCTCATTGAACGGGCAATGAAAGATATCCACTACTCTGTCAAGGCAAACAAGAGCACAAAACAGCAGGTAAAGCGACAAATAAACTTTGTTTTCATGATTAAAAAATCAATACACAGAAAATGGGCTGTCATGATGATCGCTGGTAATGAATTTTCAGAAAAATAACTGTGAATAACAATTATGTTGTTTTCTCTTGCTTTATCCTCCCATTATGGCATGAGCTTTGTCACAATCTAACACACCTTTTGATGAATAATAATTTATTGGCACTGGCTGCTTTGGCCAGTTTGTCAAAGCTCTGCAAATTCGTTGAAATGATGGATTTGCAGAGAGTTTATTAGAGCTGTGGTATTAGCAGTTTTGACAGCTGCCTATCTTCTGCAAATTAGACTGATTACCTCCTACAAGTTATTGGACTCTCCTTTAATTCCTTTTTGTAGTTTGGCTTACAACTAAATATGCCAACAGCTGTATCTTGTTCGGCTTTGCCACTAATGATTCTAGAAGTTCACTTGAATAGATGGCTCATTGAAAAGTTTATAGCTTCCGTTGAGATGAACACATGGATTGGTTATAGGATAATTTATTTCTTCACCTATAGCAGAATAAGAGCAATCAAATGATGTATTTAACAAGAAAGTCAAACATCAAATGGTGTAAAATGTGGAAATAACCACGAAATACGAGATGTCTTATTTATGCAGCTGTGTTTTTGGAGAGACTGGAGGCGATTCTAACTATTTTGAAAATAACTGCCCAAATAATTCCAATCAGGTGATTTTGTAATTAATGTGGTAGCAAACACATATATAGAATCTTTTGAGGAAAATTTGGGCCTCCAATATTTATTGTATTTTTGCATGGTTGTAAATATTCATTCTTTTTTATCAAGTGTGGAAATATATTTATAGAAATTGGTGTCCGTTTAAAATGTTGAAAGTATAGTGACAATTTTAACTAGAAAAAGCACCCAGAGTGCCCAAAACCTCCACCAAGGCACAATCCTACCTAATGTTTAGGAAAACCTCATGCAGATTTCTCCATTAATGTCTGAGGTTGATTTCACTCCTGATAGTCTGAGGGACTCCGTTCGATTGGGAGGTGAATTTGCAACGTTGTTGCACTTTCATTTGGTTTGGTTCGCTTTCATGCGACACACAGTCAAAGGATCAAACCTTCTGAACAATGTCATGCAGCCGTAACAACTGCTCGTAATGAGCCAATAAACACCAAAGAAGCAGAAGGAGAAGAAAACCAATAATTTAGTGGACAGAACAGGAAACCGAAATCAGTCCCCTTTTGCCGGCTTATGCCCTATTTGCATGAGATACTACACCTGAGGACCTGTGGTAATTGGTAATAGTTACAGAAGAATTTGGCGATATTAATCCAATGCGAATGCGCCATCACTGTAATTTCAAAAATTTAAAATTCCACTGTAAATTACCTACTATATTTCACCAAACACAGAGGTCAGGTGATCGTTTTAGTCCCATGCGAATGGCTATCTGTAATTTTTTGGGTAAATTTATATTATTGTTTCCTCGGCTTTGTGTTGGACCTGAAGGGATGGACCCTCTCATGATGTGCACTGCGCTGTGGCGGTTAAGAGTTTAAGAGGGGTTGGCTTGGGTTCAGGCAGTGAACTCTACCTGCCTGTCAACACACCTGTGTCTGTACCTGACCCACATCTAGGCACTGCCAGCCGACCTGGTTGCAGTTGCGGGTGATTTGCAGAGCCTTAATTTCATGTCCGTGGAGATAATATCAGTAAATTCAAGTGACATACAGACTTCGCTTTTCCCATGCGAATACACTGTGTGAAAAACATACTTGGAAATACATACAATTTCTAAATCACATGATGTAATACTAGTCCCATACGAAAAGGGCATATCACGTGTTGTCATGGTTACACAGACACTGAGCAAGGTACTGACTTGGATTTGAACACTTTGCTCCAGTTCCTACATTTAGTTTATAACTTGGTCTGCTTTGCTTTCACACCACAAACAAATCGCAACAGGGTTCACTTGGAAGCGAACCGAGCTTGCTTGTTTGGTCCGCATCAGAGTTCGAACGAGCTTTCACACCACTCCAAATGTACCAGACCATTCGAAAAAACTAACCAGGGTTTGTTTAAAGCGGACCAAACAGCTCTGGTGTGGAAGCAACCTGAGTTATTGCCAGACTCTAAATCTACCGGCAACTCCATCAAACTCTCTGAATATCTTTCAAATATTCTGTACGAGGTATTCTCCTGCGTCTTCCACCTGGGCCCACTGAGCCCCTAGCTCCACTCCGAAGGAATATCAAAGGAACTCCTGAAACAGCCCAAAGTCGATAGCCAAAGAAAAATTCCCCCTCGAGGTAAAATTTTATTACCTATACGATATGCCAAAACCTACCTCTGGGTAAAATTTCATGCCAGTCAGTCCTTTAATTTTTTCATAATGTTGCTCACTAACAAAGAGACAAATGCACAGGAGTGAAAATATAACCTCTTTGGCAGAGGTAATAAATTAAATGTGACTAAAAACTTCTTGTTGGTATTAATTACTGAAAAGGTAAGATAGTATAATCTGAAGAACTCGCACAGATAATAAAATGGCTCTCAGCATGACTTCATTGATCCAAGTTAATTCGAAAAACATTAAATTAATAAGATCTTTGGTACCTTCCCACTCTATCATTGAACATCAGTGATGAGGATAGATCCAAAATTGGTATGAGTTACCGTAATTCGTTTATAACAGCTTTAGACATGCCTGCCACCTTTTGAATAGAATGGAGTTAGATTTAACTTGTGCCAAAAACATAAATGTGTTATTGTCATTGCTTTTTTCCATAACAATAGGATCACACTCATGACACACTGGCAATTGATCATTAATGGCACCCTCTTGGTTTGAGCTATTAAGTTAGCTAACGTAAATGGCAAGCCTAACCCATGAGTACATGCCTGTTTTCCTTGTGTGCAGTGAAACAGACCGAAAATATTATTATATAGAAAAGTATTTATGTTCTGTGTGCAGGATAAACAAAGTTTCAGAATCTTAGTCTCTTGTTGGCCTAAATTAATTGATGTGTCGTGTTGTTTGCAGGCTCTGGAAGTGATCCGGCAGCTTAAAGAAAACATGGAGATCCAGAGAGCCCACATGAGGCTGCGATTGGTGTTACCAGCCAAAGAGGCAAAGAAGCTGAAGGAAAAGCTAAAGCCACTCTTGCAGGTTGTGGAGAGTGAAGACTTTGATGAGGAGCTCGAAATGGTGTGCGACGCTGATCTCTCTCTAAAATGTTTGAATGATATGACACTAAGACTTACATTTTCATGACTGTTTATGTCTGCAGTGGGAAAATACTAAGGGACATCACATGAATGCTCCCTAAATTCAAACTATTATATTATAAAGTTGTGTTTCCGCCACACTTGATTCAGTAAGGCAAAAAGCAGAGAAATCTGTTTGTTTATACAATTTACCATCAACCTGTATTTACTAATGCCCTGTTCCTCTTCAGGTGTGCCTGGTGGATCCTGGCTGCTTCAGAGAGATTGATGAGCTGATCCGTTGTGAGACTAAAGGCCGCGGTTCTCTGGAGGTTCTGAGTCTGAAGGATGTTGAGGAGGGAGATGAAAAATTTTAGTGAACTGACCAGTACTGACTCTGCACCTTAATCACATAAACACGCTCTACTGCAACACACAAACTACAAATTCATTTAAATAATTGTATTTATGAAGAGTTAATTATTTCTTCATTTAAGTATTCCCACCTTGCTGCCACTGTATATTTAATGGAATTTATAATACTATATGCCAAATTTGCATGGTGAGCGAAATGTATTTTTAAAACACATTTCAGCATTAATCGCTAAACATGCAGGTCAGTAATAAAGTGAAGCTAGAACGGATTGGCAATCCTCATGGTTTCTTTTTTTTTGGTTGTCTCGAACTTAACTGTATCACCTCTTCAGATTAAATTAACATAAAACAACCCAGTTAACACAAAAAATGTGTTTTGAAATTGAATTTAAAAAAAAATCATTTAAAAAGAACTCCTTTAAGAAGGCAAACAGGCTATCAAATAAAATTAAATCACAAAAAGTTACAAATCCAGGTAACTGAAGATTAATCTCTGACATTACTGTGTTGGAATTTTGGTCCACTCTTTTTTGCAGAGATGCTTTCGCCCGGCCTCATTAATTGTGTCCGAATTTGTGAGCATGAACTGCTCTTTCCAGGTTTGATCACAGTATCTCACAGGAATTCAAGTCCAGATTTCAAGCAGGCCACTTCAAAACGTCCTCTTGGGAATTGTCTTGCAGCATGAACCAGTTGAGCTTCAACTCAAAGACTGATGACCTGATATTGTTCAGAATTTTCTAGAAAAGAGCAGAATTCATGTCTCCCAATTATGGATGCTCCAGCACTGAAGCATCAAAACATTCCCACAACATTAGACTTGGCTCCCCCAAGCTTGACCGTATTTCTTTGGTAGATTGAGTGCTTGGTTTACATCAGACGTAATGGGACCCCAATCTTCCAAACAGTTCAGCTTTTGACTCCCCATCAAGGTGTTATGACAAAAATCACATGAGCCTTTTTGGTCTTCTGGCTTAGCAGAGGCTTTCGTACCGTCACTGTCCAATGGATTCCATTTTTGCCCAATGTCTTTGATGAGTAACACAGTGGAATTATTAACGCAGACCTTGATTGACCATTAAGGTGAGAGAGGAGTGCAGTTCCATACTATTATTCTCCATTTGTAGATAATGTGTCTCACTTTAGATCTGTGGAGTCCTACATCCTTAGAAATAGTTAATATTCTTCTGAAACTGATGTATTTCAAACGTCTTCCTCCCCATCTTTTCTGGAATTCCTTTTGATGTTGTCATACTGTGCTAATGGTGAGACCTATAAGCCAACTTTGAGTTCCAAGTGGCTATTAAAAATGGTCTATGTCAGTATTGATTTGATTGAATTTGGCTGGTAGTAATCAGTGGGCTAGGTCTGTCTGTGGTATCTGTTTCCACTGGAAAATTTTGTATTTTTCACAAAGGCCCAGTTGGTGTAACCTTTTCATTTTAGGTTCAATGCACGCAATTATCATCTATAACTTCGAATAATGTTTCCGCTGGCTCCCTGAGGTTTAGTGTGAATGTCCAACACTTTGTAGTATTAGATACACACAAATAGGTGAAACCAGGAGGTGTCAAATAATGAAGTTTGTCACAGTAATCTAGCTCTGGGCTGTATTTACTAATACTTCAGGTTTTATTTCTGGACCATTAACTAAACTGAGCAGTGTGTTTCCAGCCATCAATCAGACTTTATGTTTCATGTTGTTATGCACCATATCCTATCTCTGGATCATATCTTTAACATAATAATATATATTTTAATATAATGAATGAGTTTCCTTTGTAGCAATAAGTATATAATAAATCACTTTATTACTTAATCTACAGGGTTATCAAGACCCCGTAACATGATTGTCATTGGTGTAACAATCATGTTACGCCAATGACTTTCAATTATGTCATTGGCGTAACATGATTGAAAGTGTGAATGCAGGTGAAACTTAGGAAAGATATTAAGACTAAAGTCTATGTTGGTGATAGGTGGTGGTGTAGACCAGTCGAGAATTTAGACGTGTTTGTCTTCGAAGGAGTTACGCTTGTCCCTGAGAAGCAGATGGACCGCTGAGTCCTGTCCTGATGAGCTGGCAACCCTGTGTTGGGCCACTTGCTTTTGGATATGTTGTTTGTTTTCCCTTATATGCAGATTTGCACCCTCCTCGCTGCACGTAATTGCATCCATCACATTGCTCCGTTTCTCTGAGGGTATTTTAACGTCAGGGTGAACCAGTGTTATATGTCTGTTCCTTTTCTTTTCTCTCTGCCTTCTTGGAGAAAGGAACTCCCACACATTAAGAAAGCTCTGAAACTTGTGGCAACCCCATCTGGGCTTTCATCCACTTAGCTAGTGAGTGAAGGAATTTACGTACGTACGTACGAAGGAGGAGGCTCAGAAGACCTGATGCCTTTTAGTGAAGTATTTCATACAAATCGTTTGAGGAGAGTTGACAAAAAAATGCATCTGGAACACGGTGTGATGCCAAGCCGGTTCAGAAGGACATTTATTTCTTAAGTAGCAGCTCTGTACATTTATTTCCCCTCTACAGAGTGCAGCTCTGTAGAGGGGAAAGACAGGCTCAACAACATTGTCTTCCACATGTGACTGGAGTTTCCAAGAAACTGTACGAAATGGAATATCAAACCGAAGCAGATACAAGGTGCTTGATACTTGACTGGAGGATGTCAGTAGGACAGCAGGTGTCCATGGCAATTAAAAGGTGTGGGATTCCTGATATCTGCCCATCTAGTACCGGGAGAGGAGAGAGTATGCTGTTTCCCAAAGCACGGATTCGGTCTGCCAAGGGGTTTGATCTGCATTGCCTCTTAGGAAGTAAGAACAGTGGGTTTAGGACAGCAGTGTTTCTGGACTAGTTGAGAGGTTAAACCACAGCTTATTAAAATTATTCGAGAATGGCACAGACAGGATAATATAAACCAAGCTGCTTCCTACCGGCTTGAGGTGACAAAATGGAATTGATAGTTGCAGGACCAGGTACTCCAGCATAGTCCATCTCCTGTACCACACTGATGGAGAATAAAACCTGGGGAGTCAGACATCATCTTCATTAAAACTGGAAACAGGCAAATACAGCTTTCAAGGTACCAACATAGTGCAGTAACAGATGGTTACCTTGGGCTGGTAACCATAAGTAAATATGCTCGCCTGTCACTCTGCAGGGCTCATGTTGCATTTTATTGATCACAGGAGAAATCTATACTTAGGCTTTGGATGATCGATCTATTGACCCAGTTATATTTACAATGAGTTATTTTTACGAAACAGATAAAAGAGATAATAGCATACAATGAAAGTACAGGTTTTACAAAAAACAAAAAGCCCTCATTAATCAATGAGGGAAAAAAATATCATAAATAAAATGTGATAATATTAACATGCTGCAATCTATTCATAATCAATTAATAAAACACTAATAATCATTCTAGTATCATGTACAAATGTTGTAGTTTTTATGTAAATCCATCATCTAAGCATGAAAAGGCAATATTGAGGTTAGCAAAACGGAACAAGGTCATGTATACATTTTAAAGTTAATGAAATACATATTATATTGTGAATATTGAGACAAGGTCGAACAGCACAATGGGCTTCACAATTACTAATAGCCTCATTATATCCTCAAATGCTCTTGATAAGTCAAAGCTATTTAATGCATGACTGAAATCAAATATATTTGATAAAAAATTGTTTCTAAATCATTTGCAATACGTTATTCCAAAGTGTCCTTTTGTGCAGACAAATCAATCACCAATGTTTATAACTTTGGGTGTCAAAAAAAAAACCCAAAATGAATTAATTGCATCACTGTACTTTAGGGCAATATATTTATACAATACAATATGATGTTTAAAGGTAAATGTTTGCTCGTTCGCATTCATGGTATTACAAGGTGTTGGAAATATCAAAAGTTTCTTATGTCTTAATGTCAGTTTAGTATCATGTAAACAAATATACTTTTACAACAACATTGATTTGTGGAAATGAGAATTTAATATATATAAATACTATACAGCATCTAGCTGTACAGCATTTCATTAATGACCTGATGAAAATTGAAAAGACACATAAAAAAAAAAAGGCAAATAACCGATCAAGACTGTTTACTTCCTTATCAACAAAACTAGTCACATGAAACATTACTGTGCTTGAGTTTATGCTAACTGTGATCAATGCGTGGCGCCAGAAGTTTTCTTAGTTGAATCCACAATCACACATTAATCGTCATCCACTGTATTCACTCAGATTAAGTCAAAGATGAAATCACGGTGTCCTCACTGAGGTTGTGATGTGCGCTCATACTGGCTGTTTGTGAACACAGTCCTGTTGATCCGACTCAGTGGGTGATCAGCTCCTTCTTCTCCACTCGGGTGCCTGCTACCTTCGGGGTACTGCACCTGCCCCTCAGTAGGCTTGTATCTAGAGATGAAGAATGCACCACAGGCCAGCATCAAAGCGAATGAAATCCACCCAAGATAGAGAGCAGGTCCCCAGTCTCTTCTCATCAACACAGCGCCCTCCAGTGGCTGGCTGGTGTGATGGCATGTCCAGGCTGTGGGGATCAGCACCAGGATTCCAGACAAAACAAAGAGAGAACCAGAAAACACTTTAATGTGGCCTCGCAAGGGGAACCACACCACCCCCACTGCTCCTGTCACCGTAGCAAGGGCCCCAGTTCCAATGGCTGCCATGATTAAGGCTCTCCACGTCCGAAAACTTCCAGAAAGAGACATAAGAGACCGGTAGAAGGAGCAGCGCAGGCTTCCATCATGGACCAGGTCCCAGTGATCCCATTCCAGCCACACACCATCCCAGTAAGCTGGTAAAGTAGCTGTGGTGTTGTCCAGGGTGCCGCTCACCTTCCACAGAGCTAAACAGCGTGTCAAAATAGCACAAAGGCACCCTGTCATGGCCAGACCGAGGGCAGCAAGCTCTAGCTGCCACTCCATGACTTCAGTCTGCTCTTCCTCTTCGCTGAAGGCCAGAGTGCCTGAGCAGACACAGCTGGTAGCACAACCGGTGGGGAGGGTTTTGCTTTTCTTTCTTTTTTTGGGCATGTATGCGCATGTGGGAGTCAGTGGGTGTGTTTGTATTTTGCACATTATTCAGACAGAAAGGGGAAACCAGTTCTTAGGTATCCAACGTAAGCGGGTTGGATATAAATACAGCTGGGTGGAGGTAAGAAATCCCTGCTATACTATGGTTTTAAAACCATCCCTGTTTCAGATTCTGCAGGCAGAACAACCGGGTTCCATCGTACTTGGATTTTATGTGTCCCACTTTGTCATGTTTCTGGGAGAACTGAATTTAAAGTCCAACAAGTTGTTGGCATGTGTTCATACTAGCAGTGTGGCCCATTTGAATGGAAGTCATTTCTCAATGCAGGGTACTGATTCGACTGGCACATGATTCTAGAGTGTTTATACCTTGGGATATTCTTTATTGTCCCCTTAGCTATAGTGTGAAATGGTCTTACACATTCAGTTAAATATATAATAATGAAATGAGTGTTTTAACTTTGAAAATCGGAATATAATAATTTTGGTTTCATTGTTCTCTGAAAAAAATATTTTTGATGGATTACATTTGGGTATACACATAAATATATATATATAAAATATGAATCCGGCAGCTGCTGGATTTGGACCATTACTGACCCAGATAATTTTGGCTACCTGGGTACTCTCTGAGTCTGCGCAGGAGGGTCTCTGTTGTAGACGAGAGCATAAACTTTCAACATGGACCTTCCAGCTGAAGGGCTCATCCTTGTACCTCGTGTATCTTGTGTATAAGAAGACCTAAGGAACATATAAAATGACCACAGGAACATGATACTGATCAGGGGTCCACAACCATCTCCTTTGATTTACTTACATTTAAAATGAGATTGTCGGCATCATATCACTGCAAAAAGTTTTCCACTTCAAAGAAGTAGGAGTATGAGGTGTCATCAGAGATTTTAAAAACAAACTTCCTGTGGTTATTTCTTCACAAGATTCAAATCCCGAGCACATGAAAATTGAGTCTTGAAAATGATCACTCATTTAAAATGGTGACTGAAACATATTAAGTTATGACATATTGCAGTAATTCTATGAATTGAAATGCTAATTAATTATTACATTGAGTTACACATAATGAAATATATTGATACTGTATGCATCCTTAATAATTCAACTGTACATTTTAATGACGATTAATGGAAGTCTACAAATGGCTGGAGTCAACAGAACTGTAAACAGATTAAAGCAAGTTTATTTATCACGGTTAAATCCACATCTCCCTGAATAGAAATTACAACATAGTTATTATGAGATTATAAACCTACTGTAAGGCATACTTTAGAGTACCTTTACTGATGTATGTATGTTGTGTTTTTCTATATCTAATATCAGCCATAACATTAAAACTACTTGCCTAATTATGTGAAGGCCCCCCTTTTCACGCAAAACATCTTTCTGATACACTTTATCTTCTAACACCTTTCGATCAGAACAAGCAATAGCATTTTTGTCAGTTTGTGCTAGAGTAGGTTTTCTCTGGGATCAGACAACACGGGCTACCCTTCTCTTCCCCTGTGCATCAGTGAGCCTGGAGTTCCCATGATTCTTTTTGCCAGTTCACGCACTATCCACGGCAGACCTAAAAAGAGCTACAGTTCTGAGATGCCCTGACCCCGTCATCTAGCCATCACAACTCGCCAAAAGTCACTAAGATCTTTAAGTTTCCCCTTTTTCCTGCTTACAACACATCAACTTCTGGACAAAATTTTCACTTGCTGTCTAAAATAGCCCACCCACTGACAGACAACCATGGCAATGAGATGGTTATAATGTTATGGCTAATCAATGTATAGGACATACTGCAGATTCTACATACTACAGGGTAAATCTGGGAATCTTAGCAGTGTATGTATAAATGCCCAGTTAGGTGTAGAGATCATAGAAATATACATTGATACATGTAGACTGATCTGTGTTCTGCCCTCAGTCTCATCTCATACATAGTTTTTAAAGGCGTAACTGCTGGCTGGGCGTGTCCTGGCAGGAGAATACCCACTGTTAGGGAACCTGGACTTCTTTGGAGGACAGTTTGTGCACAGAATGGCTCCCCCACAGAACAGCAGCCCTGATGTCACAAAGCCTATATATATGGCTGCGCCAAGCTCCCTCTTCAGCACCTCTGGGACACGTGGGTTGTGGAAGTCGTTGATGATGGAATTAGCCGTCCAGGAAACAGCAACTATGGTGGTGAGGGCTCCCAGGAGGAAGATGGCTCCAGAGCTCAACACCAAACGAGCCTTGATCCTTGGATGGCTTAGGCAGTTGGTGCATCGTGCTCCTAGGAGGAAAATGAGGAATCCCAAAAATTCCAGCACCAAGCTGATGCAGATTAGGCCTCGAGCTGCTTGTAGGTCCGGTGACAGATCCAGCAGGGCGTCATATAGCTTGCACTGCATCAGACCTGTATACTCACTGACACACGTCATCCATAGACCCTCCCAGAAAACCTGCATGACCACCAGATGGGTGCCGATAAACGCAGTCACCTTCCACATGGGCAAAGCACAAATCAGGATGGTCCCAGCAACACCTGTCATGGACAGACTGACACCCAACTCCTGCAGAGCCATGGGACACAGCGACAGACTCTCACACACCTAGAAACAGAGAGCGGAGAGAAACAAAACAATTGTTGTTTTTATTCAGAATTGATAGATTTAATATCCTTTAATTATATCCTGACGTGTTGTAGAATCAAAATCAAGCATCTTTGATGGTAGAGTGGTTGGTTACTGCCCATAGCATGGGTAACTTCAATAAAATCAACATTAAAACCTTTAACATTTAACGTTTTAAAGCTCTCATTGCTTTAAAACGTTGATCTTACAGTGGTGTAAACAAACAACACGCTCATCTAAATGAGTCTTTTATTTACCATAAACAATACTTTATTTTTTTTTAGAATTATTTATTAAGCATTAAACATCTTGTCTCTGTACTGTATTTTACTGAATGCAGGCCAAAAGATGATTTGCTACAAATTGTTTCGCATTGTAGTATTTTTTATTAATATTTAACACAGAATACCAAATTACTTCAGTATGACGGATGGAAACAAAGGGGAATTTTACAGGTAGAATGAGTTCTCTGCTATCTTGTTATTAGGGTAAACAGAGATGGGGGGGGGTTTCTGTAAATCTGAAGCGTCGAGAGCGTACCCTCCCTGTTGCCCAATGTCAGCTGGGATAGGCTCCAGCCATGAATTCATTCACTCATTCATTCATTCATTTTCTGTAATTAATTAATGAATTAATAAATTAAGTTCCTATAACTTGTAAGTCTTGCTATGGAGAAAAAGCCCACTAGGAAGCAGTATGTCACAGAAGACACACTCAAGTTAGAATGTCTCTTAACAGAAAACTGTTGTTGTTGTTGTTGTCTTTTAACTTTCAAATCCCTTTCTCTTGTATATGGAGTACAGAAACCATTTTTCCATCCATTCTATCTTTTTATTAATATTGTGACCATGATGACAATTGTCCAATAACCTTGATAATGCCCTCTTTTTAATAAATCTTTTTTTTTTCTAGCCCTAACTGACTAAAATGAAATATCGTAAATTTGTTTTTTTGTATTTTTTTCAATTATTGTTGTCAAATTTTGGAAAGCACAGAAAAACGATGAGTTCAGAATGTGTTGGAAGTTCCCGTTGAAAAATAATGAATTGTTTTAGATCATTTGGAGATAAAAGTGTAAAATCACATTGCATGACATCCAGGTGTGGACATCTCCTTATCTCATCAAGTTCATCTGGTGTTTCAGAGTTACCTTTCCAGTGCAATATCAACACAGATATTTTAAATGTGTATCAGATTTAAAAACAATGTTGTTGCTATTTCGTCTAAACATCTCATGACGAGCGCTATAGAGACAGTATCTCTTTGTTCTTCTTCTTTCACGGTCGCCAGAGCGGATTGCCTGTTTCCATCCATAGGTCGGTACCCTGCTGACTAACATTATCAGGGTTTTTTACGCCACCGGATGCCCTTCCTGACGCAACCCTCCACATTTATCCGGGCTTAGGACCGGCAGAAGAGATACACTGGCTTGTGCCCCCCATGGCTAGGTTTAAAGAGTCACTTATATTTGAGCTAAAACCTTTATCACTTTTATTTTAAGTCTCAATCTTCTTTTCACAAAGACTCATTAAACTGTGCTTTAATGTCTAAAAGTTGATATATCTTTGATATGTGTTAAAAAAGACTTTCATTATTTCACAAACACAAGGATAGGACTGACTTTATGGCAACCTCTACATCCGAACTAAACTGAATTGCACAGACGATGGGAAGTCTGGTCATTTCTCTAACCATAACCATTTGAAAAGTACCCTAACCCTAACCCTAACCCTGTTTTGCTTAGAATAAAGAAAGTAAAGATGGACAACAAGGCAATTGAACAAGGTGTAAACAATTGAAAAAGCCATACAACTTAAAGGCCATTTTGAACATTTTAATGTTCTTCCTGATCTCCAGTTTGATAACAAAAGGAGATACATTCTTATTTGCTTCTTATAACCCTCATTTTAATTTAATTTGTCCATTTCCTCGCCTCGTGTTTATGCATAATGTTGACAGTGAAATATAAAAGTACCTGAGTTACCATGTTTACTGGGCGGATTGTGATGTCTGCTGCATTCCTGACAAACAGGTTCTGTGTTTGTTTGGTTTAAATCACCGCTCAAGCATTTTTGAAATATATTTAAACAAAATGTATGAGAAAGAAAGTAGAGGGCACACAATGAAAATATTTTTTTTAACTGAAACTAACCACTTTCCCAACCATAATTATGCTTCCTATAATCTAATCTATTCCCAATATAAATGTTCATAACTACTACCAACAACAGTATTCAAAGCAAAGATCTTCATATATACACAGTGAGATTCTCCCATAAGGTAAAAAGTTCATATTTCCTTCATTGTTGGTTATTGTCCATGTATGTTTCTTCTTGGTAAAAATCAGTCATCAAATGTGCTTCATTTCACCTCTTCACAAATCTCAGATATATGTCTTTGTTGGTGTAGATCGGACAGGATCCACTTTGCTATTTCCTTCCGAGTTGTTTAGGAAGTATCTCACAGAGGGAGTCTCATCTTCTTTGGGGGGGCAGTTGGTGCAAAGAAGCCCTCCTCCTAAGATCAGCAGTGTCCCAGCCCCCCAGCCAATGTAAAGAGATGAACCAAGCTCTCTTTTCTGAGCATCTATTACTACAGGGTTGTAGAAGTCCCTGATGATAATGCTGGCAGTCCAGGAAACAGGGATAAGACAGAGGAGTCCACTGATGATCAACACCACACCTGCTGCCACTGTAGCCTTTACCTTGGCCTTCTCTTCTGGGATGAAGTTGGTGCACTTTCCACCAGCGAAAGCAATGAGGAGCCCCCCGATTCCTGTTACGATGGAAACCACCACCAAAGCTCGTGCCCCCTGCAGGTCAGTGCTCAGAGCCAGCATGGAGTCATAGACTTTACACTGCATTTGGCCTGTACTCTGAACCACGCAGTTCATCCAGATGCCCTCCCACATGGTTTGGGATGTCACTATATTGTTGCCAATGAAGGCAGTGACCCGCCACATGGGTGCACCACAGACAATGAGCACACCGATCCATCCAAAAAGGGCCACAGCACAACCCGCCATCTGCATTCCCATGGAAACCATGTTCTTCTCTCTCCGACTGTCTCTGAGACAATATTGAAAGCGGATCAGGTGTTATCGGGTGTGCATCCGAAGCAGAATGACAATAAAGAGTGGGAGGCGTGACAGCGATCAAAGGCCATACCAAAGAATACTAGCTGTGCAGGATTCTTTGTGTGGAGGGACACTGAGGGCTGGGGTTTCACTTTTTTCCATTTACTCTGGATGGAAATGTGGATTGGTTTACACATTTGTTGGTTTTTCAACAAGGAAATGGATGTATTTGACTGAAATGCCCCATCCAGAAAATGCAGGCAGTTTGACTACATAGTGGAGTGCAGAGGGTATTTAAAATGAGTATTATTGAGTTGTGGGTTTAATGAAAGTAAGGCTACATGTCTGCAACGTTGGAAATGTTGCTATTAAATAGAGAGTCTTATTATAAGCAGTGGCTTGTCTTTATTTATACATACAAATATGCTAATGATTGAAATAAATAAAAATAAGTTATAAATGAAACCTATGGGATATATTTTGCAAATGAAATATTCCAGGCCTGTTAAAATCTTTGCAGGGAAAAATTTAAGGAAAAGGGGGATGTATGGCATTTAAAACGGTACAATGTATCCGAAAGTTCATTTACAGAATCACGACACATCCTTGTTTAGTAAGAATGAACATGTGTTCCAACCCTCGATTGAATTTGTCTGACCTAGTTATTACCAAAGGGTAAAACCGAATTTTCTCTGCTGACTGCTGTCCCCACAGGAGCAAAATATTAGAGTAAGAACTTTCCTCTCTGGTTATCTAGATCTTTGTTTGTATTTTTCTATTGTAGTATTTTTGGGGCATCGGCCTGTTTACCCTATTTCAAACTACAATACTCAAAAATAGAACTAGGGCATGTACCTAATCTTGACATATGTTGGTATTAAAGGAGTTTATTATGTTTGGATTCATTAAATGAGCCATATCCAATCAAATATAATCCCAACTGATTAATTTCATTATTGTTAATCCAATGAGACTGAGGTCAGTTCAATCAAAATACTATAAGGCAGTGTTTCTCAATTATTTTCTGTTACGCCCCCCCTTGGAAGAAGTAAAGATTTTGCGCCACCCAACACTCCGCTGCGACTGTAAATAGTATCATTTGTCTATAAAATTGTTTTAAGTACACCTCTGCATAACATTGTATCCTTATTAACATTACAGAAAACAAAAAAGGAAAAAAGAAAGAAATATAGATCAACTTACAACAAAGAATAACTTTATTAACATTGTTTTTTAGTCTTTAACAGAAAAGACTTAAAGTGCATCAATTTGCCTGAAAAAAAAAAATACCAATCCTTATTTAAACTGTAAACATTTTTTGACCATTTGATACTGAAAAATAACATTAAATATAATCAATAAGTAATAATAAATTCAAATTGATCCGCAACATTAACTCAGGAGCACAATATATAAAAATACACCTCCATGTGGTGGGGGACGGACAACGCAATGAAAATTGCAGCAGAGATCCTCCATGCCTTGGTAGAGCTGACAAGAGAGTGATGCCCTGAGATAGTGGAGTTTAGCTGCACACTACGGAGTTTTACTCTTCTACCGAGACTTGGGGACTGGCAAGTCTGCTATATATGGCGCAACGCAGTCGGTGGTCTCCGACCGATTAAGGGAGCCAGGTTTATATCCGGTTGGGCATACCTGAGTAGTCAAAACGGCTGAGCCCACCGTTTGTGCAAGAGCCACAAACTCTTCGTCATATTTTGTCGTCTTAGCTTTCGGGAGACTTTTTTTTCCCATGGTGTCTCTTAAGGGTTTGTTATCTGTACTTCATATCTCCTTCGCTGTGCTGTGTGCTCTTACTCCCTGCGGCAAAAAAAAGCGTGTTCCCCGGGGTCACACGTGCTCCCCCTGGCATCAGACCGAGCGCGCCCCACTATTTGAGAAGGACTGCTAAAAGGGTAGTTATTGCACATGATCCTGGCTTCCTGTCCAGTAGGTGGCGCTAGTGTGTCGTTGAATCAGCACATAAACTCAGTAGCACTCACTTCCTGTGCTTGCCTCCCCCTCGGCCGTAGAGGAGTAAGATTGTTTGAGATGACATGTATTTGTTGTACTCACTGTCTGATTGTTGTTATGCTCATTTTTTGTAATGCGCTGATATTGATTTTCTCTTGTTTTGAATTGGATTGATTCAGTCTTTAAAACTGTTTTCTAAATGTGCCAGTTTGTTGGCAAAATATTCTCAATATATTTCTGTCAGAGTAGAAAATGTTAGACTTATATATTAAGAGACAGAAGTTCTTATATCTTGTGGGAGTCTTTGTAAACTGATCACGATAGTGAAGCCCCTATGGCATTTTGAAGTAAAAAAAAAGCACTAAAACATCAGTAATATTGTTTACTTGGTGTTCTTGTTGAGTTTTGGAAGGCCTCATATCACTTAATTTTATTTCTGAAACATTTTTCATAATAATCCTTCGATTTTACATCCTGAAAGCCGTGGATGAATGAAGTGCTCTGAAATATTAAAGTTAAAAGATCTGTCATATGTGGCACAGACCGTCAAATCATTTGACTCAGTGGGATAAACTGGAAAGTTTAAAGCATTAAAATGACAACATGCAATATGTAGAAAGAGATAGATAGAAGCTTAATAAATGTGAAACAGGGGAAATTAGTTTTTTCCAGTTGCTCCAAAAACATGAGTGGGATGACTGTGTCACATTTAAATAAAGGTATTATAAACAAGATAAATAAAGGAATGAGTCCGATCTCCATGGACAGAATACAAGTTAAAGTAGTCCAGTCTATTAATGTGCAGCAGTGCAATTAGCAGATACACATTCATTGTGAAGTTTGTGTGAGGAAGACGAATGGTTGAAGAGTTCCAGTTTTTCAGACACAACACAGTTTCAAAGCGATTCTGACTGCTGTCGGAACAAAGGACCTACGGAAGCACTCGGTCTTCTTTGAGTGTGGCAGTCTGCTGCCAAAGGAGCTGCTAAAAGTCCCAGGAGAGCATCTCATGTTTTTGTTATTCTAAATGTACAATACGTCCTAAAGAAAAATGTCAAATAAAATGTATACACTGATTGGTTTGTTGCAGACATGTAATTTGAATTAAATGAGCATCTGTACGTTCGAAGAATATAAACAACAGTTATTGAAACAATTAGATCTATATACTTTAAAAACCACATAAGCAAAACAGAGAAAAGTGAAACTAAGTCGTTCAATGAGGCTGAATTTTGTTGCACTGAAGGTTTTAAACAGTGTTACCTCAATTTTATCCAAATTTTATTGAAAAACATTAACTCATAAAACAGTATATAAGTTGAATTTTGAAAGTAGGATGACTTTTCACCATAAAATATAGGCTGCATTCAAATATTATGATAAAGATAGACTGATATTACTTGGTTTGTTATGATGGGAAGTAAGTGCCGTAATGAAATAACGCTCTTCCAAAGATTCTTTCTTTTTTTTAAAGTGTTCCTTTACGTAGTGTTTAAGGTGTGAAATTTACTTTCCATTAACCTTCACATTTCTTTGTTAAATTTGTAAGCACCTTGGACGTGTGCACTTTAAGATCTCTGATTGTTTTTAAAATATAAACTTCATGCCGCATGGTCTGAATTTTCCTCATTAATAAATTAGTTTATAACTGAGCATAAAAGCATAAGACCTTTGTGAAAAACATAGATACAGACAACTTTTTTTTTTTTTTTATTCTTATCTTTAAACCCGTTTTAAATGATTATGTATAGCAAAACTAGACTGTGATGCATTTGTTCCACTCTCTGACATCAGTGTGTTTGCCTTCATTGATCATAACAGGTTCAGGCAGATTCTCCCTGAGGGCGACTCAGGAATGTGAAACCATGTCACGTTTAGCAACACAGAAGGGTGCAGAGAAACTCTGTAATGCTGTAGAGACTACATGTTTATGATAGGATGCTTTTGAGGTCTTCAGAATTCAACAGAAATTCAGATATTTTTCTTCCAATAATGTATAGGCAATTAAAATTGTAAACCAATCCTTCAAACTATATGGCATAATTATTGGGGTCCGTTAGAATTGCCATGCATAATTTTCTTTTCGCACACACATATGAAATCAAACTAATTTCCATACTATACTGAAAACCAGAGTTTGAATGAGTTTGGTTTCATTTATGACTGTAAGAGGAAGGGTAAAAGTATATTCATGGTAATTCTGAATTATTTCCCTGAATACCCTCGTACATAATGCATTGTTTTGAACTAAAGTTAAATAACACATAGAAGCATTTCTGTTCTATGTATATCATCTATCTTCTTTTCTTTAATTTGTGCTTTTGAAATGTGTTTAATTGCTTTTGATAGGTGTTCAACTATTTTATGAGGCTACATAAATAATTTCTTCCAATCAAACAAACAAAAACATCCTAGAAAACATCCTCTGCTACTAGGGTCACAATAACCATGAGGTCAAGCTTCAGCAATGGTTAATGTCATGGTTAAAAGAAACCTGCATTTACTGTTGGTATGGCATAAGAAATTAGCCGTGGCCTTCTGATTAATGCAATGTGTGTTGCATTAATCATCACAGTCTACCAACAAGTCATTTAAACGTCTGGGATATGGATTTGTCCGGTTAGGAGGTGTGAGTGGTTGTAAATTATTTTCACTTGCTTTGCTCAAAATGAACGTGACAAAAAGTTGACCGGAGAAGCAATATGTAACATGTTTCTGGCCAAACCGTCAGAAAAAGACTCCAAAAGGGTGGCATGAGGGAACAACATCCTCTAG
Organism: Lophius piscatorius; assembly: GCA_009660295.1. Classification (NCBI taxonomy): domain Eukaryota; kingdom Metazoa; phylum Chordata; class Actinopteri; order Lophiiformes; family Lophiidae; genus Lophius; species Lophius piscatorius. The sequence goes on along the minus strand of VRLP01000993.1, from coordinate 113,690 downwards.
CGGGACCTGTGCTCAGAGCCCAGCATTGTGCAGCTGGACCTCCATGAGTTGGCCAAAGTTACCCTGACTACACTCAGATACTGGGATGAACTTCTCCCTTTAATACTCTTAATTGTATATTATTTTTGTAACAAAAATTCGGTTTTGCCATCTTTGGGTCTTACGTCTGAGAAAGTGTGAAATAACTGAACCCATCTGAACAAAAACCAGCTCGACAGAGAAAACCAGCTCGGTGAAGAAAACTTTGGCTTGCACAGGACACCCTAAAACCAGTCTAACTGGTTTAACGCCTGGCTGGGAGAATCTGAGCGAACTGCTGATTGCATTTGAATACACTTTGTTGTTAAACATTCCTATGCTCATTTTTACCTAGTTTATATGATGTCTCAAAATGTGGTGATTTATTTTCAACATGAGTTTCCTTCATAACGGCCGGTCCAATTAGTTGATTCCTGATGTATTCCTCAGCTCTTGTGATGTGGTCAAGCTGAAACATTTGTTGGACATGATTCATGTTTGATGAGGGTAATTGAATCAGGTAGATTAATTAAAATGTTCTGTTTTCAATCAATTAGTCACCTTCCCTGACCTGGTTTTTGTCTGAAAACATAAAACGTTCTATATTTTTAATCCTCCACTTTTTTCCCCGAGTTGTCTTTACACGTAACGTGTGAATATTTTCCGGTTTTTAATTTTAAGATAGATTCATGTATGTAATGCATAACAGTCAAATCTGTGTAAATGTAAAAAATATGCAACAGCAGAATATGATTTATCAGACTTTTTTATTAAAAACCAGTAAACAAAAGTAGCATCTTCTATTGAGTGAACAACATGTTCACTCACACATGTTAAATATTTTATACACTGGATTCATTGCATCACTGTACTGTACAAGTCTCCTTTCATACTAGACATTAAAAGCAAAACTATGTCTAAAAACATGCTCTTGAATAACACCGTCAGACTGCCACAGGAAGGTTTTCATCTATGTGCTGGGATTCTCATTCCCTTTTCTCAAAAAATTGTTCTCAGTGTTTGCTGTTTTTTATATATACGAAAAAGTGAGACACAACTTTAAATAATTTGTGGCTTTTTCAAGAGGATGGAAGTCTCACACGTAGGCTCGGCTGTAATCTGCAGATCTGGCGCCAGAGTACTTGACTGGATATTCTGGGCTCTCTTTGGGTGGGCAGGAGCTGCAGAGGAGGGCACCACCCAGGATGAGGAGTGCAGCTGTACCCCAGCCGATGTAAAGTGCAGCCCCCAGCTCTCTCCTTTGGGCGTTGGTCATGATGGGATTATAGAAATCTCTGATTATGGTGTTGGCGGACCAGCAAATGGGGACAAGGACAAGAACACCGGCACAAATGAAGACAATCCCAGCAGCAACGGCCACCTTGGCTTTGGCATTTTGGTCCACCACAAAGTTTGTGCACTTGCCGCCTGCAATTCCCAGGAGAACCCCAAAGGCAGCAACGATGATGGCGATGACCACAAGTGCTCTGGAAGCCTGGAGGTCCTGGGGCAGAGCCAGAAGAGAATCATAGATCTTGCATTGCATCTGGCCTGTACTCTGCATCACACAGTTCATCCACAATCCGTCCCAGATGACCTGTGCCGTCACAATGTTGGCTCCAATGAAAGCTGTGACTTTCCACATCGGCAGGGCGCACACAATGATTGTTCCCAGGAAACCGATAACCGCCAAGGCAAATCCCAGCATCTGTCGTCCCAGTGACACCATGATGAAGTCTTGTTTGAGTCAATTGAAACCGAACAGGAGGCCAAGCAGAGAAATATTTCAGGAGCAGTTCAGCTCAACCTGTTCTGTGATGTCGAGTAAAGACTCTGGCACTTCCCTTTGGGTTTTATGGTTGTCTTTTATGAAGGTGGAGTCAGAATGCCTTTCCTCTGACCTGAAACCAGGAGTATCGCCGGATGTTTGGCATTAAAAAGGAAATAGCCTACATTTAATGCTTCTTCTTTGTTTTAGTCATCACTTCTGTTTAATAACCACGTTTTTTTTGTGGTTCTAGGAATTCTTTTTTTTTTTTCTACAAACCAAATTGATTTTGGTTGTCGCCCTGATCAATGTCACAACTGTTTGGATAATTCAAACACCAATTATCTTATTTTAGGTTTTTTTAACCACAGTTGATTATGTCTCATTATGTACTTCATAGGTTATACTAAGTTCCTCACAAATTCACTGTGAAATGATATTGTGACAAAAAAAAGTTTATGAGAGTGGGTTTCTAACACTTTTTGTCATAATATACATATATTTATAGAGGGAATTAATACTTTGCTAATATCTGACCCTTCCGCAGACGGACAGACAGATGGCCTTAACATATTAAAACATTAATACACAATATATTGGGAAAATAACTTCAGACACACATATGAGTAATTATGCTTCAAAAATTTTATTGAAAGTGTTTTTGAATTACAACAAAGAAAAGACAAATCATACAAAATTTGCTCTTAAGCTCTTTAAAAAAATACAGTGATGCAGTTTTATTTGAACAGCATTTCAACTCTCTTTCTGAATATGTATTCCTCTTTTATAAAGATTTAATAGACAACAAATATTTATACTTCGGAGCACAAACTCAATCCAAAAGTGAAAGCATCACAGGAAAGTTTCTAGATAGTCATATGTCACAGTGGTTGCATCAGTGAATAAGTTTACACCCCAATAATGTATTGGAATACATACCATCCTTTAGAATTACAATAAGTATTTTCAAACAACTCTACATACAAAATCATAAATTCCTGAAATTATCCAGGCAGAAATCTCAGACTTTATCCGTTGTTTGTCCATCCAGGTTTTACAGGTACTGTCCACCTGTGTATGTGGCTGGTGCTGCATACGGTTTGCCGGGTATGTAGGTTCCACTGGCTGTGTAGGGTCGGCTGGATGGGGGAGCATACACAGGTCCATATGTGGCCGGGTTTGGCACTGGGCCTGAATAGGGGTATATTGGTGCTGGTGGGTAGCCGGGGTATCCATACAGGGGTCTTTGAGGAGGACAAGATGTTGTAAGGATAATCCCTCCGATCAGAAGTAACGCAGTAGAGGCCCAACCGATGTAGATAGAGGCTCCAATTTCCCTCCTTTGAGTTTCAATGGTCAGAGGGTTCTGGAAGTCGGTGATGGTGACTGCTGCAGACCAGGTGACAGGGATTAGGACTAAAACAGCTGAAACAATGAGGAGACAGCCGCCTATGATCACAACTTTGGCCTTTGTGGAGTCTCTCTTCAGGCAGCCAGTGCACTTGGCTCCAATGAAGGTGACGAGGAAGCCGATGAATCCAAAGATGAGGGAGATGATGACCAGAGCGCGGGCAGCTTGGAGATCATTAGAAAGTCTCATAACAGACTCATTGAGCCTGCACTGCATCTGTCCAGTACTCTGCATTATACAGTTCATCCAGAGACCATCCCAAACGATCTGACCTGTCACAATATTTGCTCCAATGTAGGAAGTCACTCTCCACATGGGAATCCCGCAGGTCACCGCCACACCAACGAAGCCTATGAAGCTTATGATCTGACCTGCCACTTCCTTGCCAATTCTCCCCATGGTGAAAAGGCTTTGTCCGTGGCAGGAGAGAGAATTGTTTCAGCATGCAGTTCTGGTTCTCTTTCGTGGTGGCAAAGCTCTCTCATTTGTTGTTCAACAGAAAATGTAGAAGGAGAAGGCTCCTGTTTTGTCTAGCGAGTTTTCCTGGTCTAACAAGATTCCTTTGCCCAGAGCTGGAGGAGTGGCACCCATTCAGAGCATTGCCTTTGTTTTCAGATGCAGATTTCTCAGCAGTAGAAACTGTGTTAATGGATGGAATCAAAACCTTTTAGTGATATGAAAGATGTTTATGATCCAGTCACTCCTTGCTGTGCTTATTTCAACTCAAGGGATATTCTGTCATCTTAATAGGATAAAGGTTGAACGGATACAAAAAAGTGATCAGATGATATCCTTCTAGTATACACAAAGTATGCTGATTTGCATTGTCCTATTGTGTTTGCAACCAAATTGAGATCATTTTGGAAGGGAAAAAAAGTTTCCCGATGGTTAATTTTGTTTTCAAAGATGTTTGTGTTTGTTTCTTTTTCTCACTGATTTTGTTTGATCAAAGGAAACTGATATGCTGCTTCTCTAAATAGAGAAGAATATCTACAACTAAAAGCAGCGGAAGGTCCATTAATCAACTTGATTTTTTTGCGATCTCTATGGACAAACCAAGAACAGATAACACACATATCTCACAGAACGAATTTGTCATTCCTGTTGCATGACTCTATCAGTTCCTTGTTTTCACGTATGTGGAAAGGTTCTCTAGGATGTTGGCATATCCCGGTGACAAGACCAGATAATATCCTTCGTAAAGAGATGACACACATAACACAGTAATGCCACAACCATTTCTACACTGGGATCTAGTGGAGATCCTGATAATGAAAACAAAATCCACAATGGATATGTGATATTACTCTTCAGCAACAACCCACTTTAAGTGTCAAAATATTGACAAACACAGAGGTAGGTCAAAAAAATGTTTTGAATTCAGACCCACTTACAACTCCCTCCAATCTTAAAATTTATTTCAGTTTCCTAAATGCAGCTTTAAAAACAATATGGGTGAAAAGGCAGGAGGTCTAGAATTGATTGTCTGTAAACTCTTTGGACCATCTTGTGTAAATCACTTTTTGTTTTGTAAATTAACTACAAATGACTTAAAATTAATGTTTTAGGTCATTTGTGGTTTTCACATGTAGCCTGTTATTTAAGGAAAATACATGATCTGCTTTAATATTATAACCATCTGCCTAATATTGCACAGGTCTTTCTTTTACTTCCAAAACAGGTTTATAGTGCACATTTCTATGAAAAACCAGCATTTACCTTTTTCAAATTATTCATGCTACAGCAACTACTCAATGGTATTGGACAACACGGGCTAGCTTTCAGTCCCCCAAAACATCACTGAGCCTTCGGTGCCCGGGACGCTGTCAGCCGTTCGACCATTCAGTTAGGATTCAGTTCTGTACTCAACTCTAAAGACTGAGAAGACGCAGCAGCAGTTTTGGATAAACTGTGGCCAGGTCGTAGAGTCATCGCAATTTGGCCCTTCTCAAAGCGGCTTAGATCCTTATTCTTACACCTTATTCTTTTTCCTGCTTCTTTCTTCCAACTTTGAGGACAAAAATGTTTGCTTGCTAGCTAATATATCCCACCCACTGATAGGTGCCATCGAGATAATCACTGTTATTTTGATTTCACCTGTCTCTGGTTATAATGCTATGGCTGATGGTTTACATCACAGCAACAGTTACAATGGATAATTGTGATTATCTCATGACCAATGTTTACTGCATTATCACCTCCTCAGCATACCTTGTGGTAATGATATATATATATATATATATATATATATATATAGATAGATAATATTTCTTCCCTCTTCTATCTCCCGTTATATGTTATGATTTCCTCAGAAGTGAAAAAAAAGAAACTATCCAATGAGTATGCTTTATTCACAGTAACAGAAAATTCATAAATACAGAAACACAGAAATATTATAACAAATATAAAATGGACAGACATAACTTAGGACAGTTGTTGCAGGAGAAAGCAATTAGCGATAAGAATACTCTTTTTATCTTATTGATACATGTGTCCATGCAAGTTTTTTGCCAGCCGAAGGGTATATATCAAGTTGCTTTTTCTCTCTTTATTTATTTGTTGAGACAATGAAATGAATGATGAATGAATAATCGTAAAGATAATTACACTGTAAATTTCTTACAAAGAATCCTATTTAACATTGAAATAGATGCAATTTATTCCTTTCAATATGTAATGATTGGAATAATGGTTTAAAATAATTAAACTTCTTCTTTCGATTTCAAACTTTAAATGGTGACAAAACCGTAAATCGAGTTCCTGCTTCGATGTTTGACTACAAATATTTTAAGGAAACATTTTGACTTGTCACTGCAGGAAGAGCAACAAGGTAATATTGACGGTGGCTTTTTTCCGTGGGCGTTTGGCAGCGAGTCATCCAGCACAAAACCATTGCCCCATCATTACGAAACAGAAACATGTTTGAAAGGAGAAAATATTTATGATAAGAACGGTCACTTTTGTACTCACACTAATAACAAGGATTCGGCTTAAACTTCAGTAAGTGTCAGAATATGTTTGCAATTTTAATCAAACTATGATCTCTTTCTATTACAATTCCTGTGACCTTCAGAGTCAATTTAGGAAGTGCTGACCATCTCATACATATTCTCTTGATGTAGACACCGTTTTCACAGGAGTGAATTTGTGTAGGTAGTGGGGCTGCTCATTTTTGGGTGGGCAGTTCCAACACAGTAGCCCTCCTCCAATCAGTAGCAATGCAGAAGCCGCCCAGCCGATATACAGGGCTGCTCCTAACTCATATCTCTGGGCTTCGATAATTATGGGGTTGTAGAAGTTGGTGATGATGGTGTTGGCAGACCAGGAAACTGGGATGAGACAGAGAAACCCAGAGACGATGAAGAAAACTCCAGCCAAGATGCAAGCCTTTGCCTTAGAGCGCTCCATTTCAATACAGTTTGTGCATTTCCCACCGGCAATTGATAAGATTATTCCACAGATTCCAGTGAGGATGGAGATGATTATCATGGCACGGGCAGCCTGCAGATCTGGGGCCAGAGCCAACATAGAATCATAAACCTTGCACTGCATTTGGCCTGTGCTCTGCACCACACAGTTCATCCACATGCCCTGCCAGATGGTCTGTGCTGTGATGATGTTGGCTCCAACGAAAGCTGTGACCTTCCACATGGGCAAGGCACACACGACGATGACCATAAACCAGCCAACCAGTGCCATCGATATACTGAGGATCTGAATCCCCTGGGACACCATTTCCGTGGCTGTGATCCACACACGTTAAAATCCGGAAAGAAAGATGGGAGGGATGATTCGAGCTCCTATTTATGGCTTATGGTGTGAGAAGGGACAAAGACATGAGGGTATGTGAAACCACAGTCCTCAGCTTCTGTTGGCTCAATGGTGTTTACACACAACAGCGACCCAGTGACCTTTAGTTGTGCTGACCTGCTACAATATACCATCAAGGTCAGATAGAAATCAAAGACACAACATATTTCTGCCTTCATTTACCTTTAATTCTCTATTGTTTGTCTAGAAGAACACGCTTGTTAAGAAAAATGGACAAATCTATACCTTTATGAGCATTTATATATATTTATATGATGTATTACTAATTTCCTAAACATTAACCTAAATTGTTAAATGACTTTGTATATTAATGATGCATATAAACAAACATTGAATCCAATCTGTTCAATAACATTACAGGATAAAATTGCTGTATAATGGATTTGGGTTTCAAGTGTACAATAACACACAGGCATGTACAGGCACGATGAACTAAAAACATTGGCTGTTGTGCTTATGTAATGTGTGTATTTTGTTTTGTCACAGCAAGGGGCAGTGTTGGACAGGTAATGATTCAGTCACCGGAGATATGTAATGTAAGAATGCAGTAACGAAAATCTATACATGAATCCTATAATTAATTAGGATGATTATAAAAGTTTTTCTCACTTCTAATATTCCATGGATCAGATGTGATAGAATGCTTTGTATCGGAATTTGACATGATTATATTGTACTGTATATTGAATTAATATGTTATTAATATTAATGTTGTTTTCTTCTTGTTCATACACTAGAGAAGCTTTTCGAAACAACAGATTATTCAGGGATTGGTTGAACTTTATTGAATAAGGCTTACGGGTTCAATTCTGTGATATCTTTATGAAAACTTTTGAAAATTATAATTGGCTCAAAATTGTTAGTTCAGAAAAACTGACCTCCACTTCAATTCTCCTTTATGAAACTTCAGTTTTGGCATAAAATTGAGGTGTTTTAACAACATTCTATGAAATATAAGATGACATAAAACAACATTTCAATGTTGGTAAAAGAAAAAAGGTTTATTTACAGTTTCAGGCAGTCACATATAATACATACATGAAATTATATTCTATGTAGAAGGACATAAATGGACAAAAATCTATTAGTGAAAGTAACATATTAATGTTATAACAGTTTTCATACGTCTCTTTTCTGCTCCCTTGGATGACGTCACTCAATCCATAATGGTTTGGTTGGGGTGTACATCTTTTAATCTCTCCGCTGATAAATCTATCCCTTAAGTGCTGTAACTCAACGTGAAAGTATCAAACAAAACTGTGAGCATTATTAGATCATTGTAAAATTGTGCTAATGGTAGCAATAGGAATGGATTTCATGGACCATAAAGTCTTTTTCAGGCTCTTGGCCTTATCATTCATGTTTTTCCTCCTCAGACGTAGTCCCTTGGCGTGGTGTCGCGAGCACCTGCGTACTTGGCAGAGTAGTTGTCCTTTGGGGGGCAGTTTGCACACAGGAGTCCACCACCGAGGATGAGGAGGGCTGAGGCCCCCCAGCCAATGAAGAGCGCAGCTCCAAGCTCCCTCTTCTGAGAACCCATTGTCAGTGGGTTGTAGAAGTTCCTGATGATGGTGTTTGCTGTCCAGCACACAGGGATGAGACACATAACACCAGAAATGATGAAGATCACACCAGCCGTGATACAGATTTTGGCTTTGACACTTTCATCCTCCACACAGTTGGTGCATTTGCCACCTGCAATGGCCAGGAGGATACCAACGATGCCAACCAGGATAGAGATGATGATGAGGGCACGGGCTGCTTGGAGGTCCGGGGAAAGGGCGAGCATTGAGTCATAAACCTTGCACTGCATCTGGCCGGTGCTCTGGACCACACAGCTCATCCAGATACCATCCCAGGAAGTCTGAGCAGTGACAATGTTATTGCCGATGAACGCTGTCACTTTCCACTGGGGTATGGCGCAAACAATGATTGTCCCTATCCAACCAATGATGCATAGGGCAATGCCCAACATCTGGAATCCAGCTGCCACCATGTCTCCACAGAAAATTTTTTGCAAGGTTGTCCAAGGAAATGTTCAAATGTTGGGTCTTTGGAAGTTGGTAAATTCTTGCTTGAGTTGTCCCCAAGAGTATCTGTCAGGGCAAGGTTGAATTTGGTCTTTTATACACTGAACGCGGGAGGGGCTTGACACGCACCAACACTGTCACACAGAGGTGTGTTGGGATTCTTGCCCCTGTATTCCCAACCCCATCCCTAAGCATGTGTCATCATGTCAGTTTTTGTCTCAGTCAAATGATCATTGCAGGTGGAAAAGCCACACTATGACTCACATCTATCAAGACTTACAAAAATAACATCAGTCACACCCTCAATATATTTCCTGTTGGCTGTTTCTTTTTTCATGTTTTACCTTTTTCAATAATCGTGGCAACAAAAAATATTTTGTTGCTTCAGTCGAAGGAAAGTAATGCATGTAAGAAATGTCATTCAGTTTCAGTGGTAAGTGCAATCAGAGAAGATCACTGACTTTCACGGTTTGATGGAGTAGTGAATGTTAATAGTAATGGTATAACATTAATTTAAGTCAGGTTATATTTGCCATGTGTGTTATTAGAGGTCCCACAAAGCCTTAAGGAGCCTTCAGAAAATTAAGACTGTAGTTGAAGATTTTGAAAAAGTACAAACTACCTTTGACTCACGGTCTCTTTCAAGTTGAAGAGAGGGATTGGACAGACTTAATGATCCACTGCACAGCCTGAAAAATGCATGAATGAAACTTACATCTTAGTTTTAGGGAATTCTTTACTTTAATTTCAAGTAGATAGATCGTTTTGAAAATGACCAGATTAGTTAAACCCAAATTCTTGATTTCTATGGCAGACAACTCAGATTATGATAACTGCCGATTGACCAATTAGACTGTCTATCTATCAACTAACTGACTTTTATAATCCAGCGACTTGCAGCTGATTGGATAAATGTTAGACTATTAAGGTTGGAATTAGTCCCAGTGAACTAGTTATTGCACACATTCAACAATCAAGTACACATTCCATCTCACACTGATGACCCTGATTTGAATAGTTTGATAATGCAGTAGTGTAAGGGCATATCATAGGTCCAGCGAAAAGACTTTTGCATGAAACGCTTTACTGGAATAAGCAAAAAAGAATTTGCCGAGACCACGAAGGAACAGAAGAGAAGACTGCAGGTGGGAAAAAAGAGACCAAAACTGACCTTGTAAGGATGACGGTCCTTAATCGCTGAAGGGTTGCAGGACTCTCCTATAGGGTGTTTGGTGAGAAAATATGTCCTTTGCACTCCAGGGGACCCACTTCACTTATTAATAGTATTCAACAGCAGCAAGAAACAACAGGACAGAGATGTTGTCAAAATGGTAAACACTTTGTCAAATGATTTTGGTTGATAGACTGTTGCAAAAAAGAGGGGATAGTGAGAGGGGGCAAAGAGAGGTAGAGAGAGAATCAGATTGTTTCAGAAATGAATAGAGCCAGTGTTTGAGAGCCAAAACTGCCTTTAGGACTATAATGCCTCTATTTTATCCAAGGTACAACCATTAAAGCTACCTCGTCCTGGCTATGGAGATTAGGTTCTAAACATGAGGAGGCAGGGAGGAATTTCAACAATTCAAATTCGAAGGAGAAATGGTTTCAGGGTAGGATTAGTCCTGATGTCCAGGTCAGAGAGGCCATAATCAGGAAAATAATCTGGAAAATAATCATACATCCCAAAGATGGAAACCATACAAACAAACAAGCAAGAACTTCAGTGACATTACAAAGCACTGTTTTTAGACTTTTAAGAATATTAAATGGACCCACTCTTGTTATAAGAAATAAGACTGATAGTAAAATGAAGACATTAATGTAGCCACTAATGTAAAACATTGCATTTTTGAAAGTAAAACGCTTGAATGGACAGCTCTAGTTTCTGACTTCGTGGAAAAGTTAGCTTTTAGTGACAGATTTAGTGACAGATTTGACAGAATGAGAAAATACCAAAGGGAGCTGAAATAACAAGTGTCAGCAAGTAGTGTGAGGAGTGTTCAGGAGGCCAAATCTGGCTGTCATTCAGGTTTTCAAACCTTCAGTTAAACTGGCGGGGCTGTTATACACTTCAGCCTGAAGTTCAGACTAGAGTTCAAGCTACTGTTAAGCTACTTATCTAGTTTCTATTTAAGTTTAAAAGAGATTGAAAAGATCTTCTTTTTCAAATTGTTTAACGGATGAGTTTAGTTTGACATGAATAAGTTGCAAAATACTGTATAATTGACAGATATGTGTCCCCGCTCTTTCATTTTAATGGTTCAGGATGTGGGATTTAGTGGGTTCTGATGGAACACGGCGACCCTCTTCTCAACTTCCCCATGGAAGGGTCAGAAAAATGTAAAAGAGGCCCATTAAAAGTCCAAAAACATGCTGCTGCGCTTTCATGTGTCAGAGTGAGAAGTATGCGTGTGCATGTGATGACATCACAGCGAGCCCTTGGACTAGTGTTCCGGTACAGTCCCAGTTTCAGTCAGTAATTTCAGTATAGTACGTATCTCAGCGAACACTTCAGTGAGTCATATCATCACATGAAATAAGGAGGAACCTAAAGTCTTCATGAGTCCACAGGAGGAAAAAAAGAATATCTAGTAAAATATAGAATCAGAACCGTACAACTATTTACTACTAATTGTACCTTTTTGTTCATTTATATTCTTTGGAGACACTAGCTCAGATCCTTGCTATCTAAGCGTTGTCATTTTCTATGTTATTTTATGTTTTTGACTTGGACTCAACCTGCTGCAAATTCTATCAAATATTAAAATGATAATAAATCAAATAGATTTTTGAAAACTGAGTGGTGTAAATGTGATTCCAGCTCATACATGTTCAGCATAACAGTTCCTGTGCTACTCATAATAAGTTTGGTTGTGAAACTAGGGAGTGTCTGATGGCTTGTGTTTTTGCCTGGGGACACTCGCATTTCCTGATTTGTATGTATTTGTGTAAGAATTATGAATTACGGAGTTTTGTCTTTGAGCAAAACTCAGAAATAACATGCTTCCTTGTTTTATTATAATCATTTGAATTAATACATGTGGTTTCCATCCTATATCTCAACACTACAATGTATTGGCTGATTCTTTGTATTGCTACTTTTAGCATTAACACACTGTAGTCGTGAGTAAAACCCAATAAGAACAAAATCTTTAAAAAAATAAAAATAAAAAAAAAGCAAAGGCTCAAATGAAATGTGGGAAGAACTGGTCATAGTGAATATTCCAACAATTGTTTATTTTGAAGGAGATTGTTTTGTGATGAAACAACGTTCTGCAGTAGACATCAGCTTCTTAGAGAAACCAGTCAGTCAAGCTTTTGTTCCCACAACAGGTGGCTGAGGTGCTTTTCAAGTGGCTACATGTAAAATTCTAGGTTATGATCTTGTCAAGTCACTGCACCTGCAGCGAATGAGGGGAAGTCCCTTAACCTTGGAATAATCTGGATTAAAAAAAAGACTGAATGGCCAGTTATTCAGAGGAAAAGATCTGCTGAGGTCCACTCAAGTGTTCCTTTCAAACAACACTGAGCAGCACCTTAGCAAAAATAATGTGTTTCAGCTCATTTATGATTCTGCAGTGGATTACGGACCTGTGATAGAACATCTAAAGAGTTAAGACAGCCAAAGTGAGAAACTAGAGGCTCACCCAGGGGAGTTGAATACCAGATAAATACATCTATTTCGAAAGTAATTGTTTGTCTTTAAGAATTTTGAGTTATTAATCAGTGGAAGAATATTATTTGAGTAACATTCATGTGTATTCTACAGTATTTAAAAGATTAACCAATTAGACTCAGAAAAACACAAATGCAGCTTCAGTCTTTAGTGAAACTCCTGAGCTATGCTCTGACTAAAAGTTGTGTGTTCATTTGGGGAAAATAAATTGTTATATTAATCAAATGTCATTAGGCACAGTGGTTCCTAGAGGCATGTAGACATGTACACCAGAGGCATCAGCTAATTTCAGTTGAATGCTAATATTTTGTTATTCCTGTGTACTCTGTGTCAGGTGTCAATAAGATTTGCTGCAAGCAACATGAAGTAGCCTTTATGTGGTGGTTAAGTTAACGCTGCAGAAACGTGTCAGCAATCAGCAATAATACATACAATCATTAGATACACACACCTCTAGGATCTCTGCAGATAATGCCACATACTAGTGAGAAGGTGATGCTGACACTGGTGCTGGCAATCATATATTGCCGTTATCCTGAAAGTTTTGGAAATGTATCCAGAGTTCTAGAGGTTGCACTTGTAGAAATAGGACAGATATAATGGGAATTTTGTTGAGAAGATGAGTACTGACCTTAAATGACATACAGTTGCAATGTGTAGTGAACACAAACTGTTCCAGTTTCCAAGACACCAAAAATATTTTATCTTGGGTGTATGAACTCCCTAATAATGAGCAATCCAATTTCACTGATATTTATTAAGGAGTAGGAACATTTTGAAACCCATCAGAATGAGTGCCAACTCTGAAATTCCATCTCTCTAGCATCCCTGAAAACCAACAATGATTTATTCAAATAGAATTATGATCTTTACTCATTGAGCAACTATAAAACTAGAGTTTCAAAATGCTCCACACAACATAAAATAATAAAGTAATAATAAAGTAATAATAATAAAGTTTAAAATATCATTAGAATTTTTTAGAATGCAACTGTTTGTGTAAATTGTGACGCATTTTTAAAATATCCAATTTAAGAAATGCACACAGCCTTTTGCAACTTAGTTGTATCGAAACAGACAGCAGCCGTTTTTTGCAGCATCGTTAACCCTAACCCTAACCAGACAGATACAATAGTGGCTCCCCCTGCTTGCAAAACATAAGACTTACATTCATTACTTACCGTATATCACTCATAGTTTTTCAGAGGAGGGTGTGCATGTGTGTGCATGTGTATCTGTACAGGAAGTTTTGCCAAGATAGAAGCCTTACTCTCCCTGACCACTGACCCCATGTGACCGCTGTTAATTAGAGGAAAACCTCTAATGACCCAAAATTCATCTGTCAACTAACCACAAGGCTCTGTTGTCTATCAGACAGCAATGTCCGCCACTCTGTTTGTCAATTTTAGGGTCAAATTTAGTTTTGAAATTTCCATTTTTCAAGATAGACCTGCTCCAAAAGAGGGTTTTTTATGCCTCTGTCTTCTGAGTAGGAGTTTATACAGTGAAAGTGTGTAAGGAAGTGTTTATGTTTTGATGTTTTCACTTACATGTCCCATAATGTCCTAAATTCACTCTGACATTCTCATTGCATTTTTAATTTATTTACATATTCCATCCAAATATTCTCCATGTCAAACTCACTAACAATGAGGCCTGTTAACCCCCACACAGCATTTAGTTCATCTGGGATTGATAGTGTAGTTGACCAACAAAAAACAAGGCCTGTCTTTGTTTACTCTTTTTTCTCTCATAGAGCTCTCATTCAGAAGGTGAGTCAGAATTTTTCTTCCATGTTGTCGCACATGACATACAAAGATCAAATATATGTCCCGTATTTCTCACAAGACTTAAACAACATGCTTTTACGCACATCTTTAAATAGTATAATCAGAATTTGTCACACAAATAACTCATCATTACTAATGTAATTTAGATGTAAGATAACTCTGTCTTCCACACTCTTTATGACTACATTTAAAGCTACATGCTTTATTACATCTACAGGGACGAGCTGAATATGTTTTCAGAAAGACGTTTCGGAAGAAACACTTACTTCAATAATTGCGATTTTGTATAAAACCAATTATTTATTTCAAATAATTCTCGTTCAGATGTGTAGTTTAAAGTTAAACACAATGCCACCTTAACCAGACTCCACCTTCAGTCCACTAAGCTCTATAAAGGTAGAATCCGTTTCGCCCTCTCACTTTCTCTCTCACTAAAAGTCTTGTGCGGGACGTTGAGCCAACGGGATCCGATATCGGTGTCATCTCAGGAGGGTTGAGCCTGCGGACACAGAGGGCCTTCTATCTAGGGTGTTGTTCGGCTCCTTCTTCAGCCCGAGCCCCAACTATGTATTCTGCAGGCCTGGAGATTCTCGGGATGATCCTGGCCGTGGCTGGCTGGCTGGGAGTGATGGTGGCCTGTGGCCTGCCCATGTGGCGGGTGGCTGCCTACATCGGTCAAAACATTGTTATTTCCCAGGTGATCTGGGAAGGCCTATGGATGAACTGCTCTGTGCAGAGCACCGGCCAAATGCACTGCAAGGTGCACGATTCTATGTTGGGACTGCCAGTGGATTTGCAAACAGCCCGTGCTTTAGTCATTGTCTCCATGGTGATGTGCATTGTGGGTATTGGCCTGTCAGTGGCAGGTGCCAAGTGCACCAACTGTAGCCGGGACCTGAGCATTAAACCACGGCTCGTGGTGGCTGCTGGAGTAACCTTTGTGGTGGCTGGACTGCTCCTGCTGGTGGCTGTGTCCTGGACAGCGCACGTCATTGTCGTAAGCTTCTATGACCCCATGATGGAGGAGACAGGGAAGAGGGAGTTTGGTAATGCTCTGTATTTTGGCTGGGCTGCCTCCTGCTTGCTCATCCTAGGGGGAGCCCTGCTCTGTTGTTCCTGCCCACCTATAGCAGCTAGAGAGCCGAGCCGTGGAGGCTCCATGCCTCCCCCGGTGAAATACTCAAATGTCAAAACCATGTCATCCAACGGATATATAAGAAGAGACTATGTATGAGCATGTGACATGGAGATATGAAGATAAGTGCAAGCAAATTTGTGCTCCGTAGATTGATGTTTAGTGGAATGGATGTTAATGCTGCATCTTGGGTTTAACCGGTAAAAATGAATCATTGATGCATATTTCAAATTGTGTATTTGTCATAATTTTTCTTTTCACTTTTTCTTGTGGAGGGCTTTAATCCTATGCCAACATATCCTTTCAGGTATTCGGCATTTAAATTGTGTCTAAACTTAATCAAATTTTCACTCAATTTCAATGAAAATTATATCCGATTAAATTAAGTTTATATAAAAGTATGAATAAAAGACGAAAAATGAGGAATAAGTCATTTCCAAGTCTTCTTCGCCGTGGAGATACACAGGCTGTGTATCAACTCTGTACTATCCTGCTTCAGTTTCTGAATTTCTTTCTTTAATTAAGCACAACATGACACTGATGTCTGTATAAGCCAGTGAGTCAAACCAATAAGACCTATACTTGTGCACACTAAAATTAGGTGTTCTATTTCAATGTTAATAGAGGAACAAAACAATGGGGTGCTTGTTTCAGAGTAGCACCTCATACTTCCTCTCCCTTGTAGCCTGTCCTCTATTAGCCAGAGTGAAACCAAGGGAAAGATAAAAGTCTCCAACTGCAGGCAGATGTAACCTGCACTGTAACCGATTCCAAACTGAGCCACAAAGGCTCTATTGATCTGCTGGTTGCAACTGTTTACTTACTTCTCTCAGGTGGGATCCACAGAAATCACGGTGCTCAAAGAGTCATGTGAAAATCTTAATGACAAAACAAAAGCAGTTTAGTAAAAGTAAAAATTGTAAAATTTAGTAATACTGCAACAATACAGCAGCAGGAACAGTGGCAGCAGGTGAGTTTAGAAATTTGGGAGCATCTAGAGATTTTTTTTTTAAATAAGTCAGAAATTAAAGCTTTCTTTAACTACCTGGGGCCTTTATTCATGTTATTCATGATCAAATACATTTTTTTACTGTTAAAAATCCTTGTCAGCTGAGACCTGACAAACACATGTAATCAGTTTGTATGGTTTTGGCTTCAACAAAGACACCAAGTAATTGTATGTTTCCTGTTACCAATCAGTTTTGCAGTTTATGTCTAGAGTTCTTATTCTGGAATAGTAGAGCAGAAGTTGAGTTGGCCAGTATGTTGTGAGTATTTTTGAGAAAATAAATTATCACTGGTATAAGCATGTGTCATAAACCCTCAATTGCACACCCAAAAACCGAAATCAAACACGTTCCAAATCAATCCTCACCGGAAAGCTTTTTAAAGCTACTTGCTAACTGTTAAGCTGTGGAAATTCACGTTTTCACCAATTGCAGATCACAATATAAAAAAGAAGCAATGGGAAATTTCATTAAATTGATCTAATAGATCCTGACTCCAGAGGAAGATAGTGATAGCTGTCTTCCTCTGCTCTCAGCTTCACACAGACTGCCTATGCCAGTCCTGTACGTGTCACTGTTGAAGCGAATCTGAATTTCAACGATGGATTCTTTTCTGAGATGATACAGAGATTTAGTAATTCAACACATTTCTCTTTTATATTCTGATCTGCCTCTTGCCCCTAAATAACATGGACCAGGCTCCTTGAAGCAAGAAGTGAGACAGTGGGGCTTCTGCACTGGGGTCACCAGAGTGTCCAGCTATTAAATATTAAAAGGTTAGAATAGAACTTTTGCTGCTCATCAATGTTTGCTTTAGCTTCGGAAATACAATATTAAGCATGCTTAAGTCCTCTGTGCCTTCAAACTGTTTAATAAAGACTGGACACAGAATATAAAAAAAATAAGAGTGGTGGAGAATAAGTAAGTACATTAAGTCAAACATTGTACTTAAGCGGCATGTGTTTCTTCTCCACTATATTTGACAACCTAAATTATTAGTTACTTTACTTTGATAATACTAAATATAATTATTGAAGAAAACGCCAAACTTTAAATGATCAATAAAATAATGATCAACAATATAATGCTTCAACAATTAGTCACTAAAATAACCCTAAATATACCATTCTGCATGGTGAGGGTTTTACTTTTCACACTTTTATGGATTTTCAGAGTTTTGTGAATGCTCTTATACATTAAATTAGAAGTAAATATACATATTATAGTAACAGAAATGCATGGTATTACTTGGTAATATAATAATTGTACACTATGAAATTGTACTTCTAATTAGGTCATCGTCTTTTTTTTAACCTTTGGAAATAAATAGAGTTGAATGGCAATTCTGTACCGCTAACAAAAACAATCAACCGATAGAGCTTAGAAATAGTTGTGTCTTCCTCAGTTTAGCTTGGGAAATGAGGTTAATGATCTAGCAGATGGGCTTCTAAATGACTTGAGAGCTCCCTTTGAGTGAGCCATTACTGGCAGGGTTGTGTTACTGAAACCACCTGTGTACTCATGTGTTATTAGGAAAGAGCAAGAGGCCAGTCAGAAATGATAACTAACGGCAAATACCATAAAAATACCAGCTCTCTGTTAAGGGGAGTTGCCAAAGAACACAATAAAAAACATGATGTTAGGCCTGAAGCACTGAGCAGTATGATGCCACAAACAAATACATTTTACAACATTAAGGCTAAAACTCACCAGAACTCCTGGTGACACAAGTGTTACAAACCAAAGTATCAATACCAGATATACCAGATAGTAATATTCAAAGATTCAATATTAAGGAACGTATCTTACACAGCTTTATAGTTGATATTTGTTTTACTCACCCCTTGAGTGCTTATTTTTATTTTGTTATTTTGTTCTTTTCCGTAAATAAAAGTAATCCATGCTTTAAAAACAGGTCCTGTGTAACAAAATTGATAATTTATCATTTATAATTTATGTTGTAAATCCTATTCTGAATCGTCCTTTAAAACCACTTAGTAGTAATTTGGATATATGTTTCAAATAAAAACCATAATCTAAGCCAAAAAAAACGCACAAATAACTTTTAAACTAATGTATTATCAAATGAGGCGAAAACATAGCAGAACCAGATGTAACATGTAGTATATGTATTATTAAAGATCTCTTACAAGGGGGTATTTAAGAAAAATAAATACTAGAAATGTGTTCCATTTGGTCTATTCTATAACCCCCATAACTTTTCATGAAGGAGAAATGGGTCTGAGTTCTTGTGGGTTAAAGACTATGTTTCCTGATTGGCCTTAAGTAAAGACCAAGAACTTTGAAAACAAGTAATGCTTTTGACTAGAGGTACCTCATTTTTTTAAAGTGAAAGTAACATCCCTTTCACTAGGATGTTTTACCGTTTTTTGTAACCTGCATGACTTACAGATGGACAAAACAGATGGTTTTGCAGATTCAACACAGTGAGTGACGAGGGATCCAGCTTGGAGCTACTGGAGCACTGTTTCCGAGGGGATACGTCTTTGGCACATGCAAAAGTTAAACTGAGGTTAAACCACCTGATGCACTTTAACCTTCAGTAAAAGGACATTGATAAGACCTTTGTGTATACACAAGTAGACAATAGTCTGAGCTTCTAATAAACGGGCTGACCCTCTCTTTGTGTGGTGTATTGATTGCCGCTCGGAGTCGTCACTAACTAATATGTCTGTATCTATAGAAACATACCTACATTATTCCTTAAAGGAGTTCTGAACACCTTCCATATGCAGATAGAAGTTGATACTGCAGGATAAGGGGGATTATGAGCTGTTTGCATTGCAGTTCCAACATGTGGTCTCACCTGTTAACTTCCCATGCTACGCAGCTGGGAAGTTGTGATCAGCCTCACATAGAAAAAAAATGTATTTTAAAAGTTTTGTTTTTTTGATATCTGAAGACTTTTTTTTGTGGAGAGAGTTAAATTTATCATCATATTTATTGTCAGTATTGACAGTGGAAACCTCTTCTTTATCTATTTAATATGGGCGTCATATACCATGTCAATGTGAAATAAGTTTTTGAAACTCTATCCCAAATTTGGAGTCTTTTCGGTCAGTGTTTCTAACTCAGTATTTGATAACTCCTCACGGTGGTGTCTTAGATTTGTCTTCTGTGGGGCAAGACTGTTGATTGATAGATTTGAAATGTCTTTCACACACCCAGAGCTAAGAAAAAAATAAAACAGAAAAGAGCCAACAAATGATGATGTATACAATAAATGTAATGTGTAGCCCTTCAATAAAACCTGATAGATGATTTTACAGAATTCAATGGAAGGACATAAAGTATCACCCTAGACAGATACAAAGTTAACCCTCCATAAAGAAATAGCACTCCTACTGGGTTTTAAAGAATTATCTCAAACGAATGGAACCTCTTCTATCATTAATGCCTTTAATAACTTCAGTGCCCTCATTCTTACTTGTATCAATCGGTCGTTCTTGATTTCTTATGGTTTTGCTTTGAACTTCGTGTCTTTGCCTCGTCTGTCAAAGCACTTTTCAAACATTCATTTTTCACTTGAATTTCATATAGTGTTGTATGAATGAAATTATCTTTTTTTCCTCTTCCTCAGAATCCACATTTTAATCTGAAAAAGCATACCATTGCATTTTTAGAACAATGTTTGCTCACGCAGATAGAAAAATAACAGCTGAAAACACAGTAACATGAATGGCAGGACAGTAAGTGATATAGCTTGTCAACATCAACGCCACTGAAGAAGACCTCGCACCTGAGTTCACAATCGCCTGTTCTGATGACAGAAAAGGTGCACCAACTACACAGTTGGCTGAAACAGCGTTAACAAACTCAGCAGAAACTGCAGAAACCAAATTCCATCATCCAGCATTGTTTTTGCAGTCGTTCTGTTTGCGCAAAGTGGAGCCGTGTCGTGAACGTTAACGGTGTTTTGCCAGTTTACATGGAGACGGAACCAGTAGCGTTTTCATAGATTGCACTCTGGAACCTCTTTGCCAAAAGCATTTTCAGAGCCCAAAAGAAGCTGCTTTGAAAAAGCTAAAAAAATAAATAAATAAATTGCCATTTCATGTGAAAGCTATTGCTGTCTAAATGGATCATAAGTATATGCAGCATATATTTAAAAAAAAAACAACATAAGATGATGGAATGATTTTGTATGATGTCAGTTTGAAACTCTGAATATCTGACTAATCTGTCAGATAGCAGAGAACTGCAGGAGTTGATACTGTGCCTTCCACTTTCAAACATTCATCATCAGATCTTTACCATGCCTGTTATCCTTTAACTACCTAGACCTGTGATAGACTCCCTCTGTTTACTCTCCCCCAACTCAAATAGGTGGGAGAGCTACCAAGGCAGAGGAAGTTAAATCATTAAGCAAAGGCGATTTACATGCCAACGGTAGGTTTTTGGACATCCAGAAGAGGTTGAACAGTAGATGATTTGATCACTCTCCTGGCCAGTAACCAAGAGACTCCACCTTCTCCTGTGAAAGAATCAGCAGCTTATGTGTAGTCACCACTCTCGAGGACGCCGTCAACTGAGATAGGAAGGACTTCTCTGCACTTTGCCAAAGAAAGAATTCAAACATGCCTTCATTGGGACTGGAGATACTTGGAGTGAGTCTGGCAGTCCTTGGATGGATCTCAGCCATCGTATCCTGCGCCTTGCCCATGTGGAGAGTATCAGCATTCATAGGGATGAATATTGTCACAGCTCAGATTACTTGGGAGGGAATCTGGATGAACTGTGTGGTCCAAAGCACAGGTCAAATGCAGTGCAAAATTCATGACTCCATGTTGGCTCTAAATGCAGATCTTCAGGCTGCCCGCGCCCTCACAATCATCTCCATTGTGGTGGGCATTGTGGGAATCGTGGTGGCTATCATGGGCGCAAAATGCACCAATTGCGTCGATGAAGAGTCGGCAAAGGCTCGGGTGATGATAGCAGCTGGCGTGGCCTTCATCCTGGCTTCTGTGACCCAACTGATCCCTGTGTCCTGGTCTGCTCATAGTATAGTCATGGAGTTCCACAACCCAATGATCCCTGAATCACAGAAGAGGGAGATTGGTGCAGCGCTTTACCTGGGATGGGCTGCAGCTGCATTCCTGCTCATTGGAGGGGGCATCCTCTGCTCCAGCTGCCCCCAGCAGCCTGAGAAAAAATATGGGCCTCCATCAAGGATGATGTACTCTCAGACCAGATCAATCGCCCCAAGTGGTTATGATAGGAGAGACTATGTCTAAAATGGCACCTGGTTTTTCTCTCAAATCTCGGCTGAGAAAGGAAAGCTCAAAGGCAGTGAATTTCTAAATAACTGTTGTATCTATTTTCATGTCCAGAAGGAGAAATCTCTTTCGTGCGACCATACCATGTATGTTCCATTGAATCAAGACTTCATCATCCTTCATTAACCTTTCCTTTATTGATTTTTTTCGTGTATTAGAAGTAGTGAAGCCCACAACTATACAGTATAATAGTGATTGGCTTGTATACTCATTTAATGTCATCTAATCTGCTGTTACATATTTTTAAACTTTATTCAGTGTGTATTTGTTTTATAAAGAAATGTAGGATTCAATAAAGAAGTTTGAGGAAACTCTGGGAAACCAGCTGACATCAACTTGTCTTGTCTGTGCATTATGTAAATTTGTTTATATGAAATGTATTCTTGTCTGACTTATAACTTGTTTGATTAAATACTTCTTTTTTTTTAAAACTTGTCTTATATTATTTTTTGTAATGAAACCTTTGACAAACAGTTTGTCTGGTTTATTTTTGCCAAGCAGAGACGCATATATATTCGACAGGATTCATAACATTCCAACAATAAATTCAGTAAGATGTTTGATTTTCTTATCATTAGGTGAAAAGAAAATGGCCAAATCCATGCACCCTGCATTTCCAGTTATTAGACTGACGACTGGGAGTCTATCACAGCACCTGTCCACCTGTCCCATATGTCTGTTGGCTCTATGATAACAAGAACCACTAAATTGTCAGCTTCTCCACACCAGACCATCTGAACTGGCTTCACAAACAATGGACCTGTTTCATGTCAGAGGGAGAGACTTGGGGGCTGTCAGCACTGGGTTACAGAATGCTGGGAAGTGGGGGAGGGGGCATTTCTAGGGAGACAGACTCAGCCTCTAAGAATTTCAAGGGCCGTCTGGGCAGAGGCACAATCATTAAGGCCCATCAAATAGTAACAATGGTGTCAGGTGATAGTCTCACTAAAGTGATTTCATAATGCTGTAAAGTGAAAGGCCACTTATCCTTTGATTACCATTAGAAAACATCTTTGTACGGTTTCAATCAATCTTGCGGCCTGGCTGAATGTGGATTCTTTTATTTTTTGGAATGGAATGGAATTTACTACATAACAGCGATGACAGGGTGTAACGGGCTCTTACTGAGGAATAAATGAGGACAAAGAAATTTTGATATATCCTCGTTCATTCAGTTATTATTATCATCATCATCATCAACTTTGTCGTCGTCATTATTATTATTATTATTATTATTATTATTATTATTATTATTATTATATTTATTGATAAGCACTGAGATAAAAAGTAATAAAAAGCCCTCCATCCCTCCATCCAATGAAATAGTGGGACCTCAGAGGAAATCTAGATGTTCTTCCCTTTAAAATATCTCTTCAGATGAGATTTAAAAGAACACACTCTCACACAGCCTTATCTCCTCAGGCAGGTCATTCCAGAGCTTCTGGGCCCCGATAACAAAGTCTGTGTGCCCTTTTGTCTTCAAGCCAGACTTAAGAGCAGACAGTAGACAACACTGAGAAAGGAAATGAAATGGTCAGAAATGTAATAAGAGGCCAGGTCATGAAGAGCCTTACAGGTGAATACATTCTTCAACTTGATACAAGGAGAAACAGTAAAATCACTTTTAAAGACACCAAGAGAGGAATGATATGTTCATAATTTTTAGTTCTGTGTAAAAGACTAACTGCTGAGTTCCCAGTCAGAAGTTTTGTGGTTAAGAGCAAGAGAAAAATAAGGATGTATTAAAGTTTGTTGAGAAAACCTGATGTAAAACAGTAAAACTAGTTGATAATATCAGTAAGAATATGTTTGTATATGAATGATGTGTATGTATGTTATGTAAAGAGAGTGAAAATAGAATAAAAATATAAAACCTATTGATGATTAAAACTATTCATGATCTCATGTAAAACACAAGTGCAGAAATGTAGAAGTGAAAGGCAAGGCACAAATGGGTTTCAAGCCATAGTCATAGATCTGTAAATACAAAAGGTGAGAGACACAAAAGGTTATAATCATTTATAACTTTGGGGGTTAAAGGGTTAAATGAGCTGTCATTCTTGACATTTATTTCTAGGGTGTTTCTGCGGCTATAACCCATAACTGATTGAAGCAGCATGCACATATTTATTTTATTTGATGCTCGGAATGTCCAATAAATCAGCAGCAGATAATCCCTGTGAAAATAAACAGCCATAAATCATAAATAAACGCTGATTCTAACTGTTTATAGCTTACGAAATAAAAGCGATGAACTGAAATTAAATGTCTATTTTTTATCGTATAATAAACCTTAATCCACCTGAAAAGTTTCACTATGGTATGAAAACCACTTATAGTACTTGTTTGCCCTTTGAGCTGTGAAGGCCTCTTTGTGGCCCAGACCCATTGTGAAGCTGGCAACGTAAACTGATAGCTCCTTCCTCCCCTTTTGGTGATGTCAGCTCCTTGAGGGACTCCTCCCCTCCACCTGATCTGCTTTATAAAGGATACCGGTGAAGTCGAGGCAACAGACCATCAGACACTTGCAGATGCAAGCCTGAAATTCATTTTACGAGTGGCTAGGTCTCGGGTTGCTTCCTCCACTTTGCTGACTTTTCCTGTTATCTCGTGTGTGCGTGACACATAGCCAGCAGTAGAAGAAGAGAAGACGTATCATTATGTCTGTAGGACTGGAGTTGATAGGCATCTCCCTGTGCATTTTGGGATGGATTATAGCCATTGTCGCATGCGCCATCCCCATGTGGAGGGTGACTGCTTTCATCGGCAGCAACATTGTGACAGCTCAGATCATCTGGGAGGGCCTATGGATGACTTGTGTGGTCCAGAGCACAGGTCAGATGCAGTGCAAGGTCTACGACTCCATGCTGGCCCTCTCCCATGACCTCCAAGCTGCCCGGGCCCTCACCGTTATCTCCATTCTATTAGCTATCTTGGCTGTCCTCATTGCCATTGCTGGGGCCAAGTGCACCAACTGCATTGAAGATGAGGCGTCCAAGGCCAAGGTGATGATCATCTCTGGGGTCTTCTTCATCGTTGCTGGAGTCATGCAGCTCATTCCTGTCTCCTGGTCAGCCAACACCATCATCAGGGACTTCTACAACCCTTTAATCAGTGATGCTCAGCGGAGGGAGCTAGGGGCTGCACTGTACATTGGTTGGGCAGGATCAGCACTCTTGCTTCTTGGCGGAGGGCTACTGTGCTGTTCCTGTCCCCCACGTGAGACCAGGTACAACCCTTCCCGAATGGCTTACTCTGCTTCACGGTCTGCAGGTGCCCCAGGGTTGGAAAGGAAAGACTATGTATGAGTGAAGGTCAAAGAGGAAAAAACATTATTGTATCTTAAATTTTCACTTCGCACTCAACTGAGGAACAGAGCCTAAGGAAAAGAGAAGACTCCATAATGAAGGATGTGTTTGATTTGGCCTCTTATGTAATGTATCTCTGAATTATGCTTTTTGTTTTTTAGAAACTGAAAAAGCATGAGACAATACTGGCTAAGAAATGATGCTCTTTGCTTTTAAAGGTCAACACGCTATATGTTATTGTACAATCATTCACTTTTTATACGATGTTGGCTTCTTAATATGTCCCCGGTAATATTTTTAAGAGCACAGCTGACTTCTTCATATCACCAACAAAGAAAGACTGTAAACTAAATGGTAGAATTGAGTGTCGTAAATGGTATATCAGAGTAACCAGCAGGGCAATATGTTGTAAATAGTGAAGTTACGGTATCATTAATAATTTTGTATTGAATGTAGCAATTTGTGCATTGCGCTAAGGATGGGGAAGGGGGGATGGGGGTTTAAATGCTTTACAAGGTGCGTGAAGGCACTATTGTATTATAACTGCAGTTGATGTATCTCACAAGTGTTTTTAAATAAATGTGACTTTTTTGAAGTTTTTTTAAGGTACCATATGTCTTTCCTTGTGGCTTTGTCTTGTTTTTTGTCTTGCACCATTTCTTATTTTTAGACACCGTATGGTGAGTAAAACATGAACAATAATGTCAGTGCGTTCTACACAGGTGCCTTCATGAGTGCACCCTGACATTCAATCCTGGGGGCTAAGTTACGAGCAACTGGCAACTTAACCACACACGCTATGAACGGTTAGCCAGAGGATCAGTTAACACGCAGAGGTGAGAAGTTTGATCACAGAGGTGTGGAGTCATGGCAAGTCACATGAC
The DNA here is from genome assembly GCA_009660295.1 of Lophius piscatorius. Lineage (NCBI taxonomy): Eukaryota > Metazoa > Chordata > Actinopteri > Lophiiformes > Lophiidae > Lophius > Lophius piscatorius. The sequence goes on along the minus strand of VRLP01000993.1, from coordinate 87,535 downwards.
TTATTTCTAATCTATCTTTCAGACTCTAGCTATGTTGGATGCCCGGCGGAGCTTGCGTGCTTCTTACCCACGCCCATTCGCATTCTTACACGATAACACACACTCATCGGAGCTAGCCTGTACCACCAGATTGTTGGCCGCTGAACTGGTGTAATTGGAAATGTCCTGGAAAAGAATGCAGGATTTGTTAACGAGTCTGGACTCTCCCATGTTTATGCCAGTCAAATGGATATATCTAACTTCTCCTCAGTCTTCACCTGTCCTATGTTACCTGAAAGCTGTATGTATCTGAAGTGTCTCTGTAGAAATCAATACACAGTTATTTGGTTCTAAGCAGAGTTTTTTATTAAGAGAGATATGAGTCAAGCCTTTGGGACTAGTTTCAGAAGAACATGGCGTCACACTTGACAAAGGCAGAACCCTGAAAATTTAATGAACATCTCATGGTAAATATGGGTGAGGTCCGTTGGCGCAATATCATGTTACTTTCCGACAGTTGTTATTTTCTCCAATATCGATGTCGCTTCAAACAAAGGAGAGGGAACTGCTTGGCATCTGGTCATAATTATAGGAACTAATAAAATTATTGTTCATCTACATTCTAATGCATTCAAGAAGTTTCCACTGAATGAGTTCCTCTTTTATTACTTTTGACACATGTTCTGCCAAGATTTCTTAGGGGAGATTGTTAAGGCAACATTATAAAAGATGACACATATTTCAGTTACTTTGGAATATAATTGATCGTTTAATTTTTTGTGTGAATTTGTGTTCATTTGCGTTCAGATATCTGGCAGATGGATAATAAAAACCACTTGCTGACAAAGTGTTTCATTTAAAACGTGTTTCAAATGTATTACTAGTCTACAATTTATTTAAATTAATGATTAACCTGAATGGCAGTCAGTAGCGTGCATAACTTCAACAAAAATCCTAAACATGTCTGTTGAGCTTACCAGACTCATTTCCGACCTCTCTATAATGCTTGAGATTGCTTCAGTAGTTTTTGCTTAGTTAGAGAAAAAATTGCAATGCCATAGAAATAGATCCCCTCCTTGATGGAAAAACATATTCAAGCCACCTTTCCTGAAATATATGTTTAATATATAATCATTTATATTTTACAACATAACAGAACAGAACACCGTTGCCCAACACTGAAATATCAACAATTGTTGCTCAATTTAATTTCTTCATTTATATCCCTCTATACTTTGTGATTCCACAAATGATCTTCCACAATTAAGGTTCCTCAGAATCAAAGATTTCCAACAGATTGAGCTCCTTCCACAGAGGTATCAGTGCATGTTTACTAGTGAGCAGCAATTCCTGTGTGCCGCTCCAATGACTCGTCTCAGACCCCCAGGCACGTTTGGGGACCGTTAAGCTAATAATTGATTCTTTGTACAGGTTTACTTCAAGCTATCCCAAATGGGCCCTCTTGGGGGTTCAAATGGTGACGTAAAACATTTCACTTTATGTTGAAATATTTTAGTATGAGAAATAAAGAATAAGCAATAGGAACAAAGGTATAAAATAAAAACATACATATATCATTCAAAAACGAAATCTGGAGAATTGTTTAAAATTTTTTTTGATTTGATTGATTTTTTTTTTTTTTTAAATTCTTATGTAATAAGGGGGTGAGTTTTCCCTTTTAGTCAAGGGAAACAAAAACAAACAGGTAAAAATGTAGAAGCAGTTAACAAAGGAACTAAACACAGACCAAGGTTTTCTGCCTTTGGTGACATCACACAGGGGGTGAATTGGTCCCATGGCATATGTCAAACCACAGCTGTCAGCCAAAAGGTATGGTCTTTTGCACAACATTATTCACACAAATACATTAACAGACAAATAGAATTCATCAAGACTGGCTGCAAACTTCCAACCTACCTGGAAGAAAGACAAAAAGAAAGGCCTTCTGTTTCTCTGGTCATGCTGTGCTGGCTCTGACCAAACGTCAGTCACATGACCGATACTGGGGAATGTGAAGGGCAGAGGGGTTGCCTGGCACCTGAAGTTAGAAAGCAAAGGCAGCCCCCCGCGCAAACCCACCCCCACTCTACCTGGAACTGACACAGGCTCACTGTGTCCATTGAGTGGGAACGGAATCTCACTGAGGTTTCTTACCTGCTACAGGAGGATCCAAATCTCAATGTAAACTAGCATGGACCCACAAAGAAATTCAGTCTACCAAAATATATCTATCCAAATAAAGGTTACAGAACCATAATAACTTAATTTAGTTCGGTCTTGTAGGATTGATTCAGCATATACAGTTTTCTCACTTTCAGTGTCTGATAAGGATATTTCATCCAGAAAAGGTTTATTATGAAAAGCTGTCAGGGAAAGGCTGTCATCAGACATAAGTCATCCATAAAAATAAAATAAAAATAGTATGGATACAAGATAATATAATGATGGCATTAAGAAACATGATCAGCAGTCTGTCAATCATTTAAATAATAACATGTGAAACGTCTGCTGATAAATCAAAATGGCTTTCGAATTTATTAGCAATATAAAGGATATGAGACTCACTTGGGTTTCTTATAAATATATTGATATTATTAGTAATATTAATACAAATAGCATTATTCCAGTGAATGAAATAAAAAATGAAATTGACAGCCTCCTCAAACATTCCTTCGGATGTAACTGGATCTCACAAAAAGAGTTTGAATTCCTGTAGGAACAATTCCCCTAGAGCACCAATCATACATGGAAATCCAAAAATACACAACGACGCAAATACAATCCCCCACTAAGACCCATTGTTTTCTAGTACACAGTCTATTACAGAACCATTATCAAAGTTTGTGGACTTTTTTCTGAAAGACCTGATAACATCCATTCCATCCTTTCTGAAACACATCCTTTCATGGACACAATTCTTGTGTCCATGAATGTGGAAAGCTTGTATAAATGATTCCAGACAATGTCTGCTTGACTTCAATCTCCAAATATCTCTCTCAAAGAGACCCCCATAGCTTGCCCCCCAATGTTATTAGAAATGTTCAATTTGATGATAACTAACAACTATTTTAGATTTGAGCACCGTTATTTCCTTCAGATCAGGGGAACAGCTATGGGAACAGCAGCTGCTTCAGTATCTGCATCTTTGGTGGTGGCACATTGGGAGGAACAGGGGATAAACCACACAACCGCTGACCAAAGATCCAATTGTGGAAAAGATATTTGGATGATATCCTGATGTTTTGGAATGAAAGCTGAACAACTTTCATAATAAAAAGGTACTTTCTTAAATTCACCATGGAATTTAACCACAACATTATTCACATTCTGGACCTAACCATCTCAAAGCACAAAGATGGAAGCATCCATCCTCCCATCTACAGGAAACCCATGGAACACAACACTTTCCCCCACTGCAACACTCTCCCCCACTGGGACAGGTATGTTCAAACAGGTATGTTTGAACATACCTTAGGGACAGTTTTTACTTCTAAGGATGAATTCAAACATAAAGCAGAAGAGATGAAATCAACATTCAATGAAAGAAATAAACAGCCGTCTGTAATAAGCAAAGCTTATGATCCTGCTTTATCATCTTCTAGAGCTGATCTACTCAAGCCCAAAACAAAAACTCCATCACCAGAAAAAAACCCATTCGATTCTAAGTTCAAACATTGCCACCACAAACATCCGGACATAATAAAAAAACGCTAGCATATCCTGCAAGCAGAACCCTCACTGTGTGAGATCACAAGAAGACCACCCTCTCCTTTCAGACGTGCACCGATCATCAGAGACAAATTGGTTCACCCAGCAAACCTAATGACACATGGCTTCACCTTAAAGGAAACTACAGATGCTGAAACTGCAGTCACTGCCTCACCAACAGACGCAAAGTTCCTTACCCACCCACAGGCTGGGAAAGGGAAGAGGCAGACAGACACAGGCGGAGGGAATATGGACAATGCCATGGCCAAACATTACCAAGAAGCCTAACATGAACCACTATCCACTTTGTACTTCATTTGACAACCAGAGGGGGCAACCTTCCCAAACTGCTCACGCAGAGAGAGACCCGTACTGGATCTCCACATTCAACACCATGACACCTGCTTGAGTGAATGATGACTCTACTTTCATATGTTCTCTCTGAACCTGTTTTTAGTTTTCTCATGTCAATAGCACACAAGTCTTTGTGAGCTCAGGAGGCAGCTGCATGTGCCAATCGCATAGAACTTCTTGTTTTCAAATTGCCTGATCTCCAATTCATTGATCCTCAGATTGTGACCTCAGAAGGCCAATGGTAAAGCACTTGCTATTTATGAATTTCCCGATCTCCGATTTTTCTCTTGCTCTGAGGAAGGCAGTAAGCTGAAACATTAGCAGTTTGATAAAACAAGGCCAAAATTACAAAACAAATTTATATACTTGGAAGGTGCGGCCTCCTAATATCTTACAAGTAAAAAGAAAAAACACTTACTGTTGTCCAAAAATATTCAACATTGAATTACACATCTTCCCTTACTGTCAACAATAACCTTAAAAATGTATTACAATGTGTTTTCACTTGACATTAATGATAGTGACCAAATCAAAAGGCTGACAAATCTTGAAAGTGGATTTTCAGAGTTTTATATGTTCAGCACTTAAATTGAACACACAAAAAGGCAGTTAACAGTACAAGCTTGTTCCTTTTTCCTAAAGAGCTGTATTCTTTCACTATTTTTAAGACCATATACATGGAAATTGTGTATGATCTGAACATTTAAAACATCATCTCTCATGAAAAATATGTTCAGGACAGAACTACTGGACAGTGTGAGTCAGTCGCTGAATTGAATCATGCTGTTGTTGTTGTTTTTTACCAAAATGTCACGAAAAAGTTAAGGGAGGATGACTGTGCAGGATGATTTTCATGTGTGTGTGGGGGTTTGGAGGAACTTGGAGCCTATTAACTCAGTGGTGTGGCAGATATGAGCCAACATACCTGCTGATAAAAATTCCCGTCAGATGAAAAGAACACCCTCCCTTACATTCCAGCGGTATGTCTTCCAACTGAGGATGGATAAGAAATGTTCGCCCTCACCAGTTTTCAGTTTGTAGAAAGAATCATTTTGAGACAAATCCGGACTGACAACAGTCCAAGAGAGAATTGGCTTGGTCAAACCAGCACAACACATTCATGAAAATATTTGTAGTATAAAGTGAAATAATCCACTAATCGAACACCAACCGAAGGAGAAGCATAAAGCAAGGCCCTCAAACATGAAAAGGATGCTGTATTTAGAAAAAGTACCAGCATCACTTCATCACCTCCTTCAGATTCTCAGATTTGAGATACTTCCAATATAACATAAAGTCTATGATTAAAGATATTCACTGTATCATCCAATAAAATAAACTCTTTCATTTCTAAAAACACTGAAAACAAAAGACACAAGGAGAATTTTTTCTTTTGATCATCAAATTATGGCACAATAAGAAACGTTGAAAAATATTCTACTGCCCTCAAGTGGTCATCCTAGAAACCTGTAAACAGCTTCTTCACTTACAGCAAACAACAAAATTAGCTCTCATACTTAGTTTTTCTCCTATTCCTGTGTAATAACTGCTAAAAAATAACCTTTCGTCAAGAAACCTTGATCGTGACCTTGTTCATCTTTCATGAGGGTTTAACTTCACATTTGACCTTGGAGAGAGAGGTAGGTATATTAATCAAAAAATGCTGATACTAAAAATTGAACATGGAAGTATTTTATTGTACATGCCTGGTGACATGATGATGAAACAACTTTGCCGATCGTTTGCTTAATTAATCATGAGTCTGCTTATGTAATTGTGGCACTACTTACAATTTAGTCATTTGCAGCTCATATAAGTAAGATAGCAATCAATTCAGAACCTTGTACTTCCGTACATGCAACCCTTCATACATTAACAGAGACCTGGAATAAATGACTGTAAACCTATTACTTACTAGGAAAAAAACATCAAACTCTGTGTTAATGAAACGTAAATCTTTCAACAGTTACTGTGTGATTGGATATTGAAAGATTTGTTGGCGGTAAATGATCATTTTATCTTGTTGGTGTTACTAATGTTATATGATGATTTAAAATGTGTTTTTCTTCAAACACAAGATGCTAGACTAGTCAAATTCATCTTGACCTCAATTATGTTTTCTGTGCTGAGTTGACGGACAAACATAGATATAATCCTCCACAGCATCAATCTATTTCATCTAACTCCTTCCTCAACCCTTTCCACAAACAGTTGAAACTATTTCTATGCACATGAGGATAAAAGTTTTTGAAGTATCACAAAACGTATTTCACCGTATTTGTTCTTCAGTTGGTTTGATTTTAAAAATAATTTACCCTGGTTTACTTAAATCAATACTCCTCTTTTCGGTCAACAAGGATGCAAGAGGTGTGTGTGTGCATGTCTGTTGTGATAACGTACCGGGGACCTTTTCTGATGTACAGAAGTACTTATGGGGACCAAAGGCTGGACTATTTTTGGCAGAACAGCTGCTGTTTAGGGTTAGGCCCATTAATTAAGACTAAGAACAATAATGTATATTCTTTATTATCACTCTGTTATATCAAATCATATATATTCATATAATGCAAATTCACAACAAAGACCATCTCAGATCATCTGGGAGGGCCTATGGAACTTTCCAAAAAGGGAAAGTCCAGAGGGTATTTTTTATTCTCTAAAGACGCAACAATTATCAATTAGCAAGTACTTGGCGACAGTGGGTGGAAATACTACCAGTGAAAAGGAAATCAAATTGTGCGTCCATGTCATAATGTGTTTGATGACCTGATAGACCATCGGAGACTGTTGCCTCTATCTTTGCTGCTTCATATTTTACAGGGCTTATTATCACTCTCTGGGGGTCTTAAGCAGCTCATAGCAGCAAGAGAGCGTTAACTACAGGTCCTGTCCCGATGGAAGTCTCTGACAGTAGTACTGCAGTACGGTAACCTCTAAATACACACCATTGGCAATTTGGCAACGAAATTGGTCTGCCATATCCGTGCTTAGACGTTGCCGTCTTGAATCTTTAATTTGCAACGGTAATTCTAAGTATGTATGTCATTGTATATCAGTCATGCATAACTTCTAAAAATACTTGTACTGTAATAGGTTAAATAGAAATTGCAAATGCTCATTTATTTATTCGTTATCCGTCACCTCATATCCTGTCCAGGGGCTGGAGCCTATCCCAGCTTACACATAGACAGACAACCATTCACTCTCATATTCACTCCTACATGCCATTTAAAGTCACCAATTTAAATTCACTGCATGCTTGTGTTTAATAAATTCAATTTTATATTCAGAATTTTCAATGCAATTTTAATCTGCTGTTAATGGCATAAAAAAGACACATGTGGCACATGTGGACGTGATTTCAACGGTCAGATGACATGTCCACGTTCAGATGACATGTCCACGATCAGATGACATGTCCACGGTCAGATGACATGTCCACGGTCAGATGACATGTCCACGGTCAGATGACATGTCCATGGTCAGATTTTATGTGTATATTCAGATATGGTGTGCATGGTCTGTAGCGCCCCACAACTTCTCGTCGTGGTTGTTCATTGGAGTATACAAATATGCAGCATTGTCGTCTTCATAGATGATGGCTACTGTCTCACCAGCATCTGATGTACCAGTCTGCATGTAAGCCTAAGAACAAGAAGACAATACATAATGAATGCTTTGACATTTTCACAAATAAACTGTAAACCCTGTCACCTGTAGCTGAAGTGATTGCTTTTATAAGATGCCTAGTAATTCTACCTGACAATTACTCAACTACTTCTACAATGAAAAATGTCAGAATAGCATTTAAAAGTATTTCTTTGAAACACATTTGGACTTGTTTCATGCAAATACCCTCTCAAGCAGCTGCAGTCGCTCTTCATTCATCAGGCTGGTTTGTCTCAGCTGACAGACTGTGTTCTCCAGGCTTAGAAGTTTCTCCAGGTGTCGGCGATCTCGCTGCTGCAGCAATTTCACCTTCTTCTGTAGAACGATCACAATGGCCTCCAGCTGCTCCTTGCTCAAACTGTTTTTATGGTAGCTTTTTGTGTAAGAAAATGGAAAAATGTCACAAATTCCATAATACAAAGAATATGGGAAAGAAAAGAATGATTGCTGAAGTGCTCTTTTAAAACATTTAACTAATTGGATGTTGATAAGTAGTTGGTCACTGTTTTTGCATCTTCTAAGAATGTAAGCAGAAGTTTGACTCTTGTGTCCAGCACATTTGACCTTGCGGAAATTGTCAGATCCACGCTACTGATAGCTACTGCTCACCAGTGTTCTTCCAGCTTGTAATCCTGTTGCTCTATGCTGTCAACTTCCGACTGGCTGTCGTCACACTCTGCCTCATCTGTGTCCAGTTTTTCCACAGTGAGAACCAAGGGCGTGTGGGTAGGAGGCACATTTTTGGACACTATAGGCAGAGTAGATGAGATGGGCTTGGAACTCAAAGCTGATGACAGGATTGTGTCCGCAGAGAAGGTGAAACTTGTTGAAATTCCATTGGGAAAAATACTTGGTATAGTCTCAAAGTAGGCTATGACTGAAGATTCAGGGACTTCCATGATGTTTGAAAATTCCTCTGTGGAACAAGTCACATCTTCGACATGGAAAGAGGCCACAATCTCATCCGTACAGTCATGCCTGGAGTCATTCATGACCAGCCCATGACCCTGAGCTAAAATGTCAGCAGTAATTCCTTTCACAAGCTCATCTTGGCTTTCACCACTAGGGCCTTCAGACATTACAACCAGTTCTGTTCCCTCTCCACAGTTACTTATATCATTCAATAAAGTAAAAGGGAAATTGGTCCCCATGTGGAGAGAACAGCCAAATTCTCTAAAATCTCTAATCTCTGCATGGCTCGTTTCTCCCTGCAGTGATGGGTCGACAAGGATCTCACATAGGTGTGTCATGCACAATGAATTTCCCACCGCTACGGCGTCAAGAGCCACTGACGTGTCATCAGACACGGTTGTGCTTTCGACACTGTCAGCTCGCAGTCGTTTAGGCCTCGTCTCACTGTGATCAGTAGTTTTCCTTTTCTAGAAAGAAGCGGCAAAATGTGAGTGTGTTTGTCAAGAGCAACATGGTGATTTACTTTTTTACATAGAGCAACTCTCGAATTGCAAACAATACTTTGCTTCAGAAATCTCACTTCAGAATCCAAGCAAACAATCATCGTTATCATCGAATCATCGAATACATATACAGACCTGTATTAATAACAAATTCCATTAAAATATTGTAATTGTTCCTGTATTTCCAATGAGGATTACAAAACAGCAATATTGTCACAACTAACTTTTGCAGAAGCCAATGAAATATTCTACCATATGAGAAATTTTTAAAAATATTATTGAGCTCTGTGTTTTGACTCATGGATCATATCAAATCTTTGTGAATAATGAACTTAACTTAATGACACCCTCACAACTTTAACTTGCTATAAATTAAACTAACATAGTGGGGAAATTCATCAAAAATAAAACAATGTTGATTAACAGTTTGTAGTTTCCTGAAGGCTAAATCTGTGATTATGTTGGACGTCTCTAAGAGCTCACTATGTACTAAAAATAAATGGCAACATAAGTCATTTTAGAATAAAACTGCTGTAGGTTTTCGTGTCGTTTTACCATAGCTTCCCAGAAGACTGTTGGCACAGCACCACTGTCAAGGTAACGGATGCCCCGTCGCAACTTGAAGCATGAGGGGGCGAAATGCTTGTGGCAAATATATTGGTGTCGTGAAGGAGTCCAGTCTTCTCGTCCCATATTTTCCAGCCATTGCTGCAGCCGGACTTTTTCCTGGAGAGGGAACCTAAATTACAATCAATACCACTAATGTTAGATAATGGTAACATTTTAGAAATAACAGGTTTCTTTTACTAATGACTTGTCATTAAAGTCAACAAGAACAATAAAAAAAACAGCCTTTGTACATTAAAGCACTAAACCAATACGGAGATCAGCTAACTGACCGACTCTTTGGATTCATTACATCTTTGTAGTGTCATCTAAATAATATCTGGTCATTTCTGAAGGTGTCCTTATTGATAGTTCTGTATGTGATGTTCATTTCTCAAATGTAGGGTGAAGTGGACAGTGGTGGATAAAGGATTCAGATCCTATAATCGGTAAATGTACTAATACCACCCGTGAAAATCCTCCATTCAAGGTAATTATCCTGAATTCAAAATCTTACAAAATTAAAGGTATTAACAGTAGAATTAACTTAAAATATAAAAAAATAAAATAAAATGGTCCCAGAGATTTACCAGTATATTTTAACAGATTCTTTAGTCAATTTCAATTTAATTTCTAGAGCACATTTACAACAACCACAGTTGATCAAAGTGCTGAACAGACCTTAAAAGAACAAGATCAGATCATTAAAACAAACAGTATGCTAAGCAAAAGAAATAGGAGCAATCTTTTTTTTTTTTGGATTAATATAAGCATTGCAATAATATGTAGGCCCCTTTAGCAGTTTTTCTGCTATAGACTTAAAGAATATATAACTACTTAATATGCTGCTTTACTTTTATATTCAAAATCCTCATGGCCTGTTTATGGCATTGACGTGTTGTGCATGGTTGTATGCAGGGTTTCAGAAGCAGAAATACCGATGTCCAAAAACTAAGCTTGCTAGGGGGTTTCGAAGACATATCTTCTCAAAAAATATTTGATTTCTCTGATCTACATTCATGCATTTTTTAGATATTAGCAGTGGTAAAATCTGAGAATAGTTTTAAAACTTAAAACAAAGTTATCTGTCAAGCAGTGTCTAGTATTTTTTGACTGATTATGGTTAATAAAGAAAAATAATTTGACAGCACTGTAAAGAGTTAGTGGTAAACAAAAAAAACAAATCCCTTTTCCTCAGGTGAGTGTTTCTAGAATTCTGGTTCAGCAAAACTCAGGTTAAGGCCCCCAGACTAGAATAAGCCGGACTAACAGCTTTTAAGTATAAGCATTAGCATGACCATAGTCACAGATTTTAGACTATGTTTAACAGGCTGAATCAAGTGAAAATATGTCAGAATAATATAAATAACTTGGCTAATTGACTTGCTTTATGGAACAGCCCACAGGGTGCAGAATTGGCAAAGGTACACACAGTTTTTACGTTAGGAGATTAGTTATTGTGTGAAAAAAACTCTTGATAAAAGTTGCAGTGCTGGTTCGACTCCACAGAAAGGTTAAGGTGAGAAAGTACAGGCTCTGAAACGTACTTTACGTAAAAATGTAAAAGGTTTCAAGGATTCTTTCTCAAGGTTTCTTGTCTGTTTCATAATTCAAGCATGAAATGCATTGATGATACAGTGAAGCGTCTTATTATTTTCCCTTTCACCGAGGTAAAAATCAGTCTTGATGTCAGGAAATTAAAATATACCTTTGAAGTAAGGGGTCTTATTAAAAATTGTTAGGAATGGACTATCAGGTGGAAGGTGAGGTAGAACAAATACTTTGCTTGGGTACCTGAGGAGAGTTTTCTGAAATTGCAATTATGGACAACAAATTAATAAAAGTACTTGGCCACTGTACTCTATTACAACTGGGCAGCATATTAGAAATGCTGTTTGAAATTATACATTCATTACATTCACAACTTTCACTTTAAAACGAGGGCTTAACCATAGTGTTTGAATGGTCGTCATGAGTACGGTCATAATTCCCAGCATTTGGTTCTGTTTGTGGCCCAGCTCAAGGATCGAAATGACAGTAATAAGTAAAATATATCTTCAGGTGAATGAGATTGTCGGTAGCTCTTATCTCGAGTACCTCGATTGGCTTTCAGTGGGGGGTCACTGGGTCATATTATTATAGGTCATGGAAGGGAAAAAAAGTGCTTTGACTGCCATCGGAAACGGGGAAAAGGAAGGCTGATAATTCATGGCTACACGTGATTAATTTTATGTCATCAGTACTAGTTGTTCGGCGCCATCAAACACTGATTCGTGTTGAAGGAAAACAGCTTTAAATTAGAGATGACGCGTCTGTAAACTCGATCTAAAAGGCGCGATGGGCTCGCGAAGAGAATCTTCGACATCATCTTACTTGAAGTAGCTCCTCCGGTCTTCGTCGCTTTCTCTCTCGGAATCCCTCATGCAGTTTGGCACTGAGCAATATTTCGGCATCTCGAGCTGAAGTTCTCGGTGCTGAAGTCTTCGCGTCCGCAGCGGTTCAAAACAAGGTGAAACTCGTGCTGTGTTGTCAACCCGGCGCATAGTTGACGAATAGCGATCAGCTGTTGGCCCTCTGACGTCATTTGATGCGACAGGTGAAAATGTGCGCGCGACCGGCGCCATCACTGCCAAACTTTTATTTTTTAAACCTTTATTTAGAATAAAAAATATTGACCATCAAATCTGTTCGGCGGGGGGTTGAAAATAATTATAATGAATAATCAAAATAAAAATGTCTAACTGAAACCTCTCATACACACACCTGCTCCGTATTTGTTATGTCCTTCAATGTGCTTCAGTTCCTGGAGGAACTGTAGACATTTGTTTTTGGGTTTGTTCGTTTACTTTTGTGAATATTAAATGTACCGCTAAAAATTGAAACTATGAATAAAAAAAATGTTTTCAATGATTAGATGAGTACGGAAGCGCATTTCATTAAAATAAATAAATAAATAGAATCATATATGAGGAGGATAAGATTGTTTACTTGCACATGCCCGCATATGATCACGTATCTGTAACTGTATCTGTCATTTCACTGGCTGTATGTTTGGGACGTTATTTCATTGGTGTTTTCAATGCTCATCCTAACTGCCAATTATATCTAATGATATCCTAACTTCTCCAGAAGAATGACTCTGTCATTGCTTCCGCTACTGTGTTTAAATGTATGTTACCGTCACACAGCGCATGCGTAATGATGTGCAGCTGTCCGACATTAGGAAAAAACGTATAACATATACCAGCTTCCCGACATTTTAAAATGAGTAAAAATTCTAGTAATATAAGAAAATATTCATCACATTTCAATCCGGGTTGATACATGTATAAGTTTTATCCTGATTTCGTACAGCTGCGCATGCGCTGATTGATTTCATAGAAATTTAAACACACACAGTGGTGGAAGCAGTGACAGTATCATTCTTCTGGAGCAACGGAGACATTTATATATTATTAGATATGATTGACTGATAGGATGAGCACCAAAATGCTCATCTTTTTCAAGTTTATAGTAAACAAGCGGCGAAACGCAGGTTTCCAACATAAGTTGAACAAGTTTGCGCTCGGCGGGAAACACTATTGAAACATCAGAACGTGGCCAAACAAAGCTGTGACATACAGCCGGTGATGTTACAGCTCTATGACACAGACAAATGAATCTGTGTCATTAGTACCTTGCAACTGTATTGGTCTTGATTCATTCATGACAAATGAATCTGTGTCAAATTCATTTGTCATGAATCTGATACAGTTACAGATTCATGACAAACATTACAGGGCATATGCAAACAAACAAACATATCCCCAATTACAAAGAATTTCGTAATTACGAGACCCTTTTCTTCTAATTATGATAACCGTATCTCGTAATTACGAGATCCTTGTCTCGTAAGTACGAGACACCTTGTCTTGTAAGTAGGAGACAAGGTGTCTCGTGAATGTTTCTTTAATTTGGTGAATGCAATGTGCTTCCGTAGATAATAGAACAAAACCGACATAATGAGAAACACAATATGCAAAATAGTTGTCGAGAAACAGAAGACTTAGTAGTTTGAGAAATAAAAATCTAGTTTGAGAAATAAAAATCTAGCATAAACTTTTAATTTTCATCCTAAAACGTTAGTTCCCCAAATTTGAGCGTGCAGCTGTTTTTTTTCCATCGCGTGTAATTAAAGTGTCTCAATTTCTGCTGTCTTTCTATTTCACTACGTTGCACTAATAAATACTGGCGTCTTTTTACTCCGCTACATTATTGAGGAAGCTATGATTACTAGTACCGTGCAACTGTATTGGTCTTGAGAGATTTTGTTTTTCTCACAAAAACATTTTTATTTAATTCAATTTTATAAACATAATACATTTTCAATGACCTCTAATGACTCCGTATCTTAAGTGTCCAATGCCCTGTCCTCCGTCATGGATGATTGGAGTGGCCTCTCCACTGGGGCTGGTGGGTCTACAGATAGGACAGGGAGCATCCGGAGGAATCAATCTGTCCCCTAACAGATTTAAAAATCTCAACCCAGACCACAATGCTGGGATCTGGGAGGTTTAATTAGATAAAGAAAGGGGGGCATAGTCACTGAGATTGGGGGAGACATGGTAACACCACCAATATGTAATTGAGATAATGTGAACCAAATGGATTTCATGTAACTGAGAAAAGTAATTACTCATATACAGTGCATCCGGAAAGTATTCACAGCGCTTCACTTTTTCCACATTTTGTTATGTTACAGCCTTATTCCAAACTGGATGAAATTAATTTTTTCCCTCAAAATTCTACGCACAGTACCCCATAATGACAAAGTGAAAAAAGTTTGTTTGAAATTTTTGCAAATTTATTAAAAATAAAGAACGAGAATATAAGATGTACATAAGTATTTCAAAAGCTTTGCTCAATACTTTGTTGAAGCACCAATTACAGCCTCAAGTCTTTTTGAGTATGATGCTACAAGCTTGGCGCACCTATTTCGGGGCAGTTTCTCCCATTTTTCTCTGCATGACCTCTCAAGCTCCATCAGGTTGGACGGGGAGCTTCGGTGCACAGCAATTTTCAGGTCTCTCCAGCGATTTTCAGTCGGGTTCAAGTCTGGGCTCTGGCTGGGCCACTCAAGGACATTCACAGTGTTGTCCCGTAGCCACTCATTTGTTTTCTTGGCTGTGTGCTTAGGTTCGCTGTCCTGTTGGAAGATGAACCTTCGCCCCAGTCTGAGGTCCAGAGCGCTCTGGAGCAGGTTTTCATCAAGGATGTCTCTGTACATTGCTGCATTCATCTTTCCTTCGATCCTGACTAGTCTCC